>JARHVA010000127.1:6102500-6187500 GCA_037957365.1 Torreya grandis
CAATCAATGTCTCTGGCACTTCCTCCAACACCTATCAAAGCATAATCTCCTCTCCATCTCAATAAACCCACTCTGTACTCCACTTGTGCATAGTCATCCCACAGTAGCCCCAAAGGTCTCAAAACCCAAATATGCTCATATGGCCAATAATGAATCACAAACCCAACACTGATCCCATATCATCTATGAACTCTAAATGCCTAGATCTCCATGCAAATCTAAACTAGTAATACTAGTGCTTACCCAAACATAGTCTTCCCAATAACATATCTACTAATACTCCTAACAACAGATATGGAAACCATCCACTAATCAAATCAATAAATGGAAAATAAGACACAACCATCATCATCATCATCATTAACTATCTCTCATCTAGGGCCCTTTGGTACAATGGCCCATAACCAAAAGCACCTGAGCGAAACCTGGCATGTAATTGATCCTCACCATACAAAAAATCCATCTATTCATACCTATCTTTACTCTCAATATGGTAAATAGGATCCCCTCTAATTAATAGTTGTGTAATCCTATGGACATCCTCTAAGAGGATGGTAATCTCTTCTATCAGTAGTAGGAAGGTATTAATTGCTGGATCCCATCTCTTGATGAGGGCCACTATCATCACCAAATATTGTGATAACCACTGATAATGTCACATGGATTCTAAGCCAACCTCCTCCATATTCATCTAGTAATCACCGATCATCCCTCCATAAAACTCTACAAAGATCCCAAGAAATTTATCCCTCATCTAGATATAATCTCATGCCTGTAAAAATTAAAGTTAGCAAGTGTCACCATTACTCATTTCCAAATAGACCTCACTATTAACCTACACCCGCTTCTTTCAACCTATTACAAATTAACTCAAAACCATCTCAAATTAAAACAACCCTCACCCAAAAACATTCAAGCACCTACCCTAACCTATCATACCAACACCTAACACTTTTATCACAAACATATACCCTACCACACATAATTTTCAACACCTTACCTTAACCTATAATACCTTCCCTAAACCTATAAAATAACACCTAACTCTATCCAAAAAATTTCTATACATAACATTCTTACTTAACATTTTTCCTAAACCATCCCAACCAATCACTTAACACATCACCTACCTTAAACTTACACTTGACACTTTCATTTACCCATAAGACTTTAAAAAACATTTGAAACCATTCATTTACATCTTTTTTTAACAAACCCCTCCTCAATAGACACTCAACCACTAAAATTTCACCTGAATCATCGATGGTCTAGTAAACCCTTTTTTATGTGATGCTTGACCACCAATGGTTTTCTAATCATTGATGGTGTTGTCAAACCTTTTTATCTTGGTATTCGACCATCGATGGTTAGGTTGAACTGCTAATGGTCACTATGTGTGACCATTGATGGTGAAACCCTCAAACCCTACCTACCTAAAAATAACACCAAAACAACCAAAAAAATAAAATAACTCACCTCAAACTATCCTACAACCCACCCTCAACTTAAATATTATTTAAAAATTAAAATTCATTAGCTACATTTTCTAATCTTTCCCAAAGCCTAAACTAGGGCAAAACCCCCCAAACCTAATTACCCAAAAAATCACAAATTACCTAAATTCAACTTCAACCATAGCTAAATCCACTAATTAATAATTTTAGAACATCACCTACTGCATTCATTGATTGCTATCAAGGTCAGAGCCCACATCTTGTTATTCATCCATGCCCTCATTCACCCTTTATATATCTAGTCCCAACTAATCATAAACACAAACAACTTCAACCAATCATGAATAAACACCTCAACCAACCAATCAGTCAAACACTCAATAAAATGCCAAATTGATAAGTCACCAAAAATCATGGAGGTCCAAATGTCAATAGTGAAAATGACATTTTGTTTTCACTTTTTGTATTCTAGATTTTTAGGGTTTCCCCTTGACCATTAATAATCAAGGTGATCGTCAATGGTTGATCTTGGAAACCCTAACCATCGATGATCAAGTTATCACTTTTAAAAATTTTAAGCATCTAATTGAGGTGCTAAACTTTTGGAGATCACCTAATCTCCCCCAAACCAAAACTTAAACTTTTGAAGATTACCCTTTTCTGACCAATAATTTGACCACATCTACCTTGACATTGGCTATTTTTGACCTAAACTATTTGCATGTTTTGTGATGACTTTGCATTGGTCTTTTTGACCATATCGACTGACCTTGCCATGTTGACCATTTAAATTTGCACTACCTTGTGCATGACCAAACCATTTATGTTTTTCAAGGGAGTACTTCCTACCTTCAATACCTATGAAAAAACCAACACTATCTTGAAGACATATAGAGTCACCCAATTAGCTATGACCAACACTATAGACCAATTACCTTATCAATTATCCTTCTAGAATTGACATTATTTTTACCAACATTAGAAATCTTAGCTTTGTATGATCTTGAATATTAGAATTCATCATATTTTATGTGCATGTTTGTGTTTCAAATGCCCAACCACACTTTTTATCACCAAACCTTATGACTCACCATTTACCACTTATCAAACCCTGACTTGATTTCAATTTCACCTCATTGAATCTTGATTTGAGGGGGAACACCTCCTCCTATACTCAGAGCAAGTAGACCTTTGACCAAGCAATCCATTTTTGTTTTATAGCTTGTTAATTCAAAGTTGCATAAAAAAGAGGCAAAATGTAGACACTTAAAAACTATACTAGATGTCAAAATGCCTTGGTACCTTTCTTGACCCTATTAGACCCTGAGTCTAGTTTACTACCTAGTGAACTAAATTCACCAACCTAAGAACATAACCTTTAAACAAAACTTTTTAACCCCTTATTTGACCCCTTTTCCCTTAGACACTTTACCATCGATGGTTAGCCTAACCACTAAAGGTTAGCCTGATCATTGATGGTCAGGCTCCTTCCTCACCATCTTAACACATCACCAACTATGTACAAGATAACAAGGCACAATTTAATATATTTACCTTATGTGGTACTAGTGAAGTTTTAAGAATCATGATCAGTAACCTCACCCTCTAGGGAACCTTTCATCCTCCATCTCTATTTATCTATAAAATGAGGGGAGTAAGAGGTGAAATAGATCCATGTTCAAGCTATCAAATCTTTTTGCACATAGGTATTCCAAGCTCTCTAGCATTTAATCTTCCTTCATCAACTCAAAAACAAAAAAAGAGACTCAAACCTCTACTGAATTTGCTTTTAAAGTTAAAGTACTGTTACTATAAAAAAATTACTCTAGCCTTCTACCATTAGCCAACTAGCAAGCTACAAGTATATTTTACTTGTTCTTTGTTTCATTAGATTTATAACCCCCTTAACCTAATCAAATGTGTTTGCACCTTGTTTCCTAACTTCTAAATCTTTAACAGAACCATTATCAGACCATTCACTCATCCTATTATTCTTTTTTGAGTACCTTCAAAAATCTATAGGAACCACTAATGATTAGCATAACCACTAATGGTGACCCCCAACCACCGATGGTTACCCAATAATTGATGATCAAATTGACCACCGATGGCTCACCCAACCATCGATGGTCACTATGGAAAAAAATAACAATATATTATTTTTAGCCCCTTAACCCCAATCAAATCTAACTTTTGTGTTCTTGCCTATTCATAGACCCTTTTATAATTTTCTAAACCTAACTTTACCCACTTTAACATAAATATTGACCCATTTTTGGTATATCTAGTCATTTTATTTAGCAAGAATTCTACTTTATTCTTGTATTTTATTTCATTTACTTTATGCAAGTACCTTACTTTTATCATTTTCAACTTGATTGTTATTAAGAGTGGATTGATAGCCTCCTAGCAATCTTATGCTTCTTAGATCTAGCTCACGCTAGGAAGTCTACCCAACTATGTTTATAACAACCCCTTTGTTAGTGCTTTATTATCTATAGGTTAGTCATTAGAAGACAAATAGGGGTTCTCCATCTTCATCTAGATTGTGTGCGCATCACCAACCAAGTATTTCTACCACACCCTTATTACTAGTTTTTTATCTTCTTCCAAAATTAAGACATGAGAAAAAATTAAGAGAAATAGGATAAGCAAATGTAGATTTTTTCCAAAATGTGACATGAAATTATTTCACATAAGCAATATATTATTTGATATTAACACAAGTAGCACTTGATCAATAGATGCAAATTAACATAGGAAAAATATACATAGACAAAGAAAAAGGAAGACATAAATTTATGTAATTTCACTCATGTTCTTAAGTATAATAATGAACACAAAGTTTATTTCTCTTATATTTAAATAAAAAATTCAATAGAGATAAAAAACCTCATTTACAATTGTTTTTTGTCCTATTTATAAAGATAGGAGGGAATGGATTGACCCTTCACCTTATATGTGACTCTTGGTTTTATACTTTTTTTATTATTCTATATAACATTTTTTGCATACAAAATAAATGGTCAAATACAATTTTATTGAAATAAAAAATTGACTAAAATATAAATGAAATCAACAACATCCTAGGGTGTCTTCTTTAGGTGGTGGTTGGTGTTGAAGAACCTAGAACATCAACATAAATTATAATTTTTTTCTTATTCTAGGTAGATTTGAATATTATTTCTCATTGCTTCTATGATTACATTCCCTTTGGGTACCAAAACATGTTTGCATAATGTCATCCATCTTTCATAGACTAACATCATGGCATTTGGAACTTACAATAGCTCAATCAATCAATGATTCATTTATTCGAGTGAAACATTGATTTCAATGAGTAAAATTATTACACTAATGTTTAAATCATTTTCTTTCAACACATATTTTTTGATAAATTTATTAAACTAATCCTTTAATTCATTCATGGTGGACTACAGTGTTAAGTGTTCTTTTAATAAGTCACCATGCATATCACCCATGTTGGAATAAAGTTATTTCTACATTTTTTATTACAACTTTAAATTACTCTCATAATTCACCTAAATATTGATTCAAAATTGTGATATTTTGTAGGATACATTATAACCAATTATAGGAATCATAATATTTGGCTTTGTCAAATATTCCAACTTTAACCATCACGTCAGTTTTAGTGTTGATCATATATTAAACATCTCCTTTCACATTATCCTAAACTTTTAATTCACTATCATGGGATTTGATTTGTTGATTGATATAGATAATCTCATAATCAATTGTCCCATGTAGTTTCATAACCTCTTTAATATACTTTGTTTTATCCAAGATAAAATCCTCAACCCAATATTTGATTTTTTTTCCATATGTGTTATATCTACTAACAGTAGCTATGACATCTTTACTAATCCTAGAAAAATGAGTAAGATAATCTAGTTGAGGAATCATTGGTGCCTCAACTAAATTAAGAAGATAGTTGACATACTCATATAACTATCATACTTCTTGTTTCAATTATTCTTGGGTGAGTTCATCCGTAGATGCATAGATAGGGATATCCAATAGGGAAGTAGGATTGAAACATGAATAGTTTTTTATATTTAAAATTCCTTCCTATAATAATAATTTCTTAATAGGTTTTTGTAGGTGGTTTTAGAGGCTTAGGATTCTCATTGTCTCCATCATCAAAACATAAAGACCCAGATGACTGAATTACAACACTGACAATATCTTTCTTGTGAATCCTTGGAGTTGTGATAGGTGTTTTATATTATGGATCTAAAATTAGTGACTTTTTGGAAATAATTTATCCTATAGACTTTTCCAATTTCATGAAAACCATTCCTTAGTTCAATTCAACACTTTCATGGTTTTCATTTGCACATATAAAATCTCTTTGATAGACTAGTCGATAGTTGGAAATAAGGAACCCATTAATTTTTTAATATAAATAAGAATAATGAGATCACTTTGATTTTAAACAATACCATTGGAAATCCACAAGAATATGAAGGTATTTTTTATTTCTAAGCTCAACCTAACCCATTTATAACTTACTAATTTAAACTCATTTGTGTAGTCAGCCCAATAGTCTTCCAAATGTAAAATATTCTCATTGGTGGCACCAATTCCAAGGCATTTTAATATGAGCCTATTAATTTATAAATAATATTTAATGTCATAATAATTCAAATTGAACTAAGAGATAGAAGATTAAACATCTTGAGGATTTACCACATTATTGCATGTAAAGTGGCCAAAGAACAAAACATTCCTATACTTGAAACACTTGTGAATTACATGCATTTGTTTACACAACTCACTCAATATGATTTTATCATTGGATAACATAGGTGTCCATAGAGGATATATTTCAAATAATCCAAATATTATATAATTAAATTTATAGATTTAGATGAAGTAGCTCCCATATTGAGAAATAAAATTTATTGCTTCATAAAAAATTATTCTTCCCTAATCCTCATCTATATCCTAGACTCTCTCATTGTGAAATTTCCATTAACTATTCTAAAAAAATTATTGCTTTGATCAAGATTCAACTGAGCATATAACACATAGACCTATGTGAATGCATATGTGTTAGCTAGTTGATGTAGACATTAAATATGAATTATATAGAACCTTAGTCTTGTATAATTGGAAAATACCTATCATGGACCCTTTGTCTTTAAGTCCTTGTTTCCAAAAGGATAATGTTCACTATCTCTTTATGCCAAATTAATTACCTCCTAGTTTGACCATATGCTATTCTAATGACCAAGCATTATATGTTGTGAAAAATACTCTAAACCTAATCATTATCCTTCATTGCAAATTTTGGACCTTACCCTTTTTTATAACTTCCTAGAAACTTTCATCCCATCTAATCATCTACATTGACATAGGTGTCACTTTTCCAACTAAGAGTCTAGTGCCCAAAATTCATCCAATTTTAAAATGTAACATATCTTTATGGTCATCCTAAGTTATTTAGTGTGAGATATTTAAAAAAGGAATTAGTATATGTATAATATCAAACCTCATTCATTCTTCACCTAGGAAATTCATACCTCTCACATATAGAGAAACAAAATAACTATCAATTGATCATTCAAGTGAGAAAAGCTACCGTATTCATTCCTATTTATATATCATTCATAGGATAAATATATATACACATTTGAAGTATTAAAGGAGTAGCACAAGATCCATATTTTCTAAGTTACAAGCTATGTCATTATATGTACTTTATTGTCACATATTGCATCATTATGCACATACAAGCCAACACATAGGTGATAAATACATAAGTCTGAGGCCCTCCTCAAATTTTTGGATATGTACTAAATTCCCATTGATAAAGGGTCCTTGGTATTGATTTAAACCATGTTCTCACTAACCCATTTTTACCACAGTCACTCCAAGGGTGAGTAATCTAGGGTTTGATCATTTGACAAAGAGTGACAACCTATGTACATGATATACATACATCATAAGAAAGATAGGGACCATAATGTGTATTGAGTTGGAAAAATAATTTAAAAAAATATATATAATGGTTTAAATATGTTTGATATAGTATATAATAAATTAATCAAGAAATCAAATCTAATTATTTATGAAAATCAAGATTAAGAAGGTATAGTAAAAGCATTTGATTTATTTGTGCACTATCATATATATTAATCCCAGTTTTAAACTACTAAACACACTAATGAGGATTCCACCATAATTTTAGATATACTACCCTATCTTTGAGATAAATTAAGAATAACTTTCAAGGGCTAACCATTACCAGTGCACTACAAAATTAAATAGATGATATATTCTTATAGTTAAAAATAGAGAACCCTAGGTGTTTCTGATATACTTTATGTTACATGGAAAATAACGTTTGTGTATATTATTATAAAATGGATTTAGTATTAGGTAATTAAACCTAAAACCATGGTGTAATTAAAATATATCACCACTTGTCCTAGAATGACAACTCATACGTAATTTAAAAATTAATAGAACACAGTTTCTAGGAAAATCTAAACAAAATGAAACTAAAAATCAAAAATAAAATGTCCAAATCTAATTGTGTAGAATTGAATGAATTTAAATAAGAAATATAGTTTTAATTATTTTCTATAGAATCAAATCTAAAATAAAACCAATAAAACATAATTATTTATGTTTAGTTTTTATATATTCTAGATTTTAACAAGAACTTAAACACATTGAAAAATCAGTCCTAATGTTCCCTTTATTTCCACTCATCTCTATATAATGTTTGATTAATCGTATGCATACATGTTTTATTGAATTTAATATCATGGAATAACCTAATAAGATGCATCATTTCAATGGGTCACCTTGTTCAACATGAATAAGTAATAAAAACCTAAACTATATATTTCCCTAAGTCAAACTGTAATGATGCCATGATGATAATAGTAGGTATTTTCAGTTATATTCTTTTTTATTTTCATTATCTATTTAATAATAAAATTATAAAAATGAAATAAATTGGTTCTCTCTTAAATACTAAAATTATTGATTTATTTGAGTGTGTCTAGAATTTTTTTACATGATTTGGTAATGAATCACATAAATTACAATCCAACATGATTGAAAAAAGTAATGAAAAGTGATTTGAATTGGATCATGAAAATTAAATTAAATTAAAAAGATTAAGATGATCAAATATATTTCTTAGTTCATGAGAATAAAATATTAATTTCAACATATTTTTACCTTAGACAAAAATTAAGCAATAAACAAATTTAAATTCACATTCATAATAAGATAATATGTGCATTAGGTCTCTGACATCTTGGGGCCACACTTTTTGAATAGTTTTTAAATATTGACATATTTAAAAATAATTACTCTTGAACAAGATTAATTAGATAGGGTCAAAAACATTCCACATCAAATAAAACAATAAAAATAAACTTCCAAAACTATAGTCCAATCAATGCTTTTTCTATCTCTTCACATAAGGAATATATATAGCTATATTTTACAAATCATGTTATGTACCAGAAATTCCAATTGCATATAAGGTGGTATCAAACCATGTTTTCATGTGCATTGGAAAGGTTTGATAACACATTTCATATATTTTTTTGTTATGCCTCAAAATTTGTATTAAAATTTTAACCAGTGCATTTATATAGTTGTGTTGTATAGTTTATGTTTTCCAATATTAAAATTTATATTTCACATATTCAAGGTATTATGTCCCCCAATTTATATTACAATTTTAATATCCTATTTAAATTATACATTACTAAAAATTAAAAAATATACGCCCCCACCACATACAGTTCTTGATTGGGGATGAATTTACATGAAATATAATACTAAATTGATGAGGATAAATAAATGTTACACTAGTTTATTCAAAGAATTTTCTTACACTAAATGGTCTTAATATCTTATGGTTTTGATTTGTAAGGTATGTAGAGCATAGTCGTCAAGTTGATACAAACTTGGTCAAGATTTAATTTAGAGAAATTTATTTTGGGTAATCAAATAAGTTTGGTAATTTTTTAACTTAATAAACCCTAGAATAAATTAAAACTAAAATAACATAAGGCCCAAACAAATAAAAATAAAAATATGAGTCGAAATAATGGTAAAACTAAAGGAAAAAATCAAATAGCAAGGGACTGATAGTAAATGTAATATAGAATGATATTAAAGGCTTAAACATATGCAAAACATGAATATAAAGAAACATTGTGTTTTTAAAAATAATAATGCCAACAAATCTAGATTCATGACTATGTTTTCAAGTATTTTTGAGCTACATGTAATGGAAATCTCAATTCCCAAAGCCTTTTTCTATCTAAAATCTTGATAATACATTATAGATTCATCATTTATTGGAAAATGTTTGAGCTAGGTTTGGAGAGACATATTAATTTGGTACAATTATTGGATGAATTATCAAGAAGGTTTTGGTAATTTTTATGGGACATAATTTCATTATACTATTAATCTAAAGAAGAACACATTGAAAGTGTTTGAACTGCCCAATCAATAAATTTTTTACTTTAGGATTAGTTTAATAAAAATACTAAAAAATAGGAGAATATCAAGATGAACCATAATTACTTTGGATGATAGTAGCCCAAAATGTAAAGGAATAAAAATGATGACTGGTATTCAAGCTAGATAGTGTGAGAAAGAAGATGCATCTGGGGGAAGACAACTTCCAATGAAGTATGCACCCAAGTATATTTTCAAGGGTAATTCCTATGTTGGGGTTCACAAGATTGATAATTTTATTTTTTGTGTTGATATAAAATTTATGGCCAAGCTCAAAGATTCTAGGAATGACACTTCACCACCAAGGATGATGATGATCATGTGGGAGGAGATACATCTTTCTATAGTCATGCACTTTAGTGGATTTGAGGAGAGAATAGATGTGAAAGATGTACTAGGTTAGAGAAAAGGTTAGTGCCAACCGAATCAGGAGATGAAGGGGAGTTACAAGGATTGGTCATTTAAGGACAATATTTACTTGGGGTTGGAGAATAGTGACTCCACAATGGTGGTAGTAGAACACATTAAACACTGTGGATGGATCAAAAAGAACTTAGCATTGCATAAATTTATGGTATTAGAGGATGAAGGTCAAGTGTTTGACAAAATGTGTTATCAAGTTAATCCATCAATTGAGCACTTAAAAATACCAATAAATGGTTTACTCCTTATCAGGGTCTATAAATTGCTTCAAAGTCAAAGGGACTAATGTTTTTTTAGATCTAAAATAGAGATAAGAGGTATCTTTAGATATTCTAGATAATTTTTAGTTCTTAGTTTATTAAGGTAAGGAGTTGAAAACTTCTATTCCTCTATCTTTTTATTTGTTAGGCAAAGATTTGGTTATTTCCATGTCTTCCAGATTGTAGGGAGGGATGGCTACCCCAAATCATCCCTCTAACATCAAATCAACTTCATTCAAAGATGTATTAAAAAATAATACCCCCAACCCACATCCAACAAAAATATCTCCCCCTCCTCAAGTCTACATCATCGATCAATCAAAGCAGGTCCCTTCTGTGGAGATCTCAAAGGAGGAGGTGGATGATTATTTTAATTCTCTAGTAGAAGATGTAGTCATTTAAAAATTTAGTGGTATTTGGTTATCTATATTTGCTTTATATAAATGGGTTCATGAGTAATGGATGATCCTTTGTGAAATTTCTCTATGCTCTAAGGGTTTTTTTATTATTTATTTTTGTGATCAACAAGACTACCAGAGATGCCTCTTGGAAGGCCCTTGGTTTTGGGGTACTATGGGCTTGTTCATCATGTCTTGGTTTTTGAATTTTAACCCTCTCACTCTTTTAGTCATTAAGATGCTAGTTTGGGTTCATCTTCCTAATTTTCCTTTACATTTTTGGAATGCTTACAAAGAAATAGCTAATGTTTTGGGGACATTCTTAATAAATGATAGTCAATGGGCTGCTATAGGATTGTGCACTTATACCTATTTTTGTGTTGAGCTAGATTTAAGCAAAGGAGTTCTTGATAAAATCATTTTAAAGTATGGTAAAATTCAGTATGTTCAAATTATGGACTATGAGAATACTACTTTTAAATGTCATAATTGCAAAACACCAGATCATCTTTTTGCATTCTACCCTCAAGGGCATTTTCAAGTAATGCAAAAAAAAGGAAAAAAGTTCAAAATAAATAAATGGTGTACACCAGATCCGTCACTAGTGGTGGAAGATTATTTTAAGGACCCTGAAACACAAGATGACATAGAATTAAGAGATAACAAGAGAGGAAAAAAAAGTGCTTTAGCTAATGAAAAAGTGCCCATTGAAGTTATGGAAAAAACTATTCAGATCTCCCCTTTGCAGTAGCCAGTCAGGGAAATGAAAAGAGGACATGTGTTTGAAAGCTCAAATTTAGACAAGGACTTACATGAAAATAAAACTTCAAAAACACAGAGTTTAGATAAACAATTAGTTATGGCGAATGCAAAACAAGAATTGTGGTAGGAGGTAAAAAAGAAAAAAAGCAAGAAAGGCAAGACAACTAATCATTAGATTACTATCCTACAAGTTAATGTTGGTTACTGGATTTTGGGTATTAGGTAGGCTTGCTATCTTTTTGCTCTTAGGTTATCTATGTATGGCTCTTCATTGTATTTCTAGTATTTGATTCAAGATTTTAATGGTTGATTCTTATAAAACTTTTTTTAATGGTTGGTGGCCTTAAATAACCCCATCTTTATAAAAAAAAGGTTACTTTATTATTAAAATATTAATTTTCAATGTGTTCATGCCCTCAGTAATATAAAACTTCCCATTGCATCGTATAAGTAATAAATTCACTTGATGAGACTCCCATAAATTTAAATTTTCCTAATTGGGATATTCTATGAGCCTCACTATTTCCATTTCTTATATTTTTTTTACGTTCATCAAGTTGTACACTTTTGATCATGACAATTTAATGATATTTATAAAAAAATCATAAAAAAATTAAATTAATTAATTTACTATTACAAATTGACCCACTATAACCCACTTTTGGTCCATACAACCCCATTGAGTTCATGCCTAAATTAATCAAATAATTACTCAATGTAAAAATAGACTTCGACATAGATGTGTTAACTTATGGGGTTTGTTTATAATTTACATAAATAATATACTATGTTTATTGACCACAGATTTAAATTTGATTGAATGATAACATAAATTCATCAAAGTAAAATATGGCCCATGATATAAATAAATTAATAGATCACTATGTTGTAAGCTCTAAGGTGAGATATGCATGTATAAATGATGAACTAGCTGAAAAAGAAAGCTATGCAATGAGTAACCTTATTTTCATTATGATTTATTTTTTTTAATGTGGTAAAAAAATTAATATACTGATTATAAAAGAAATTTGAAATACTAGAGCATCATTCTTATAAGTGTGACATTATTCCTTACATTTTTAACTTGGACATGGACCTAAAAAATATTTTTAAACATTTATAGGATGGCTATAAAATATTCTATTTGGACCAAAATAATTCCATTTCATCCAATACTTTTGATAAATACAAAAAAAACTTCTTTTGGTTCACTCAAAATGTTCAAATTTTGAATGATCTAGCTGACATTTGGTTTCTCTAAAAATATGATTGTTGACAGGGGAATGAAGATAAGGTTTATAATAATTTTTAGATATATTCTAAATTATTTCAATAAATATATTATATTAGGAAATGTTATTTATTGCCACCAATAAAATAAAAATCAATAGAAAAAATCTATGCTAATGAATGTAATGAAGAGTGTGTTTAATAGGTAAATTAAATAGAGTAAACACTTCCCTAATAAAATTCAACAAACACAATCTCATATAAAAATTAGCATCTATGACAAATCATTAGTCTTTGATGAAAGTGACCTAACCCTACCTTTATCCTTTTAACATTTCACAAGTGAAACTAGAAATTATTATAGGCTAGGCTTTCATCTATGCCATTTCATGTATTTCTAATCTTATTTAAAGCTAATACACTTAATTTACATTCTATTATTTATTTTTAGTAATAAGTTTTTAGTACAAGTGCAATCATATATATTTTACTCTTCTACACTCAACTATATTTGATCACTTTTTGTGTATAAATCTAAAGTTAAAATATAATTCCTTCATTTTTACATCTATGTTACCACCCTTTAACTTATATATATATATATATATATATATATATATATATATATATATATATATATATATATATGCTCATTGTCATTTGTGTTGTAACACTAAATTAATATGATAATCAATAAAGATCTAGTTTAAGTGGGTTATATATTTGTGCATTGTAACTTTAAAATAATAAACTAAGATTCATACTTCAAATGAATCTAACCTTATAGGCATAGATAAGGTGAATTGCTTATAACCTATAACTAAACACATAATCTAATAAAAATGGTAAGCTTATTTTTAAAAAATCTACCAAAATGACTCAAGGAAATTTTGTGTCATGAATTGAAATCATTATTGAATTTGTACAAAATGATAAGTGTAAAGTATGACTAATCAAAATTTTCCATACTAATCAACATCTATGATAACTTCATAAGTTTGGTGGATGGTCTCAAAATTAAATACTATCATTGCTAATAATGCTAACATGAATTGGAATTATATTTACATACTTAACAATTTGTGTGGCTTATTCACTCCACTTGTGGGGACATATTCACAAGTAACCTGAAATGACACTTTATTATCAATCCATAAATCTCTACTAGTAAATTTTTGAGCATCTTGAAAAATCCAAAAATATATCCAAGACCTAAAAATGCTTCAATCCAAAATGCTTCTATTGTCAACATCAAGGATACATATACAAACCTCTAAAAAAATATGTCCATGGTAATGATGGGATATTCAACAACTGAAGAGTAAAACAAAAATGAAGAAAAAAATCCATGATTCTCAATGTGACTACAAACAAAAGTCCCATCCAACAACAATATCACCAACCAAAATAAGAAATTCCATAATTCAATCAAACTGTAGTAGATGGTGTATAGAATCAGAAATGCATCAAGTGTATAAATTGATCCTTACTTGAAGAAGATAAATCTTACTTGCACTTCCAATTGGGGATCTACTAGACCCAACCAAGGGATTTATTATCACAATAAACAATACTAGGGAGGGTTCCAGAGCCTCTATTCAAGCATAATCATGCAATAACCCTAACTAAGCCCTACATTTTCATATTCACTACACTCATAACATGTAAAGTCTAATCTAGTTCTCACCAAAGTTTGTGGCATAAAATGGGGGTCATAAACAACAAAACTAAACATGCATAGAAGAAATATACTCACATCAATAAATATAGGATCTTAATACATGGAAGAGAAGTAGAAATGCATATCTATATACTCTTATAAAGGAGGAATAAAGTTAGGAATACTTACCTTTGAAGATGAATCCACTGAGCCTTAATCTTTCCCTTGGCCAAGGTGCCTCGCAAGAGGTTTTTTTTTATGTAAGAATGATAAGGATAAATAAATCTAGGTTACACAACCTATTAATGCATATAAAAGACTTCTCCATAAGACAAGATCTATATCTCCAAAGAAAGTATGAAATCCTAATCTTGTTATTCAAGTAGAATGGTGGATAAGTAGATGCATAATAGCTCTTACTTCTTCTTATCTTCTTCAAATAATGACAAAATGATCTTGTATATATAAGTGGATTTAAACCTAATCCCTTTCAAAAGTTTTAGCCAATAGGGTCGACCCAACTTACCTTGTATTATTATGGATAAAAATTCACTAAGTCATGGGCTAGGTCAGCCAAGAGCTGACCTAGACCCTAAATGAATTTCACCCATAAGAGTATAGGGTTGACCTATTATTATAAATATAAAAAATTGGATTTAGGATAGGAAAAAGGGGGATGAAAGGTGGGTAATTATTAAAGAGTGTACACTAGAGAAGAACAAGCTTAGGGGAATGGTTTTTAGGAGACAAGTGTGTAGATAACAATTGGTAAAAGGGATAACAATCTTGTGAAGCACCAATGGTTTGCTCACCCATTTATCGATGCACCCCTTAAGGCATGCACTTAGAGAGATTAAGACTCAATAGGTTATTTTAAGATAAAGAGCATTAGTAAGTGATAAAAGTTTGAAAATATTATGTGTATACATATACCCCACTCAAAACTCATAATGTGTCACATAAGTGCAACACAAGATGGTGCTTCGAGAATTGAACATGATAACACATAACATTGATGCAAAGTAAAATGTAGTAAGGAAAAAATAAGATAGATGAAAGGATAGAATTAAAAAACACATACCTTTACTTACCTTACTATTGTAGATAAAGGAGACTGTAAGAGAAGTGAAGGTGTCCAATATGAGGAACATTAGGTAAACCTTTGGAGATTAGTGTAAAAAAAGAGTGAAAAATTGATTTTTTTGGAATATAGGCATATATTAGTGGAAAATATTCTCTACGTTGTTATGATTCTAGAAATTTTTATGGTTTAAAATATAAGTGAGTAAAAATAAATATATGAGAAAAATAAAGAATCTAATGGTAAATATTTGAAAGGTAAAGAATTGTGATTAGTACGTTTAAATAGGGTGGAAAGAAAGTCATTTTCTTATTATTTGACTTATCTAGAGAGAAAAATAGAGATTAGAGAGACCAAATGAAAGCAAAAACAGATAATATGGCAAGGAGATGATAACTAAGATGAGAGGGATGCCTAACAACTATAACAGGTGTAACACAAGTAAGCAACTAAGAATTTCAAACTTGTTTTGAGTATTTTATTTGAAATTAAGTGTTTTATATAAATTTGTAAATTAGAACAATTCTAAAAACTAAAATGAACCCTTGAAGGTTGCTAAGGGTACTAGATGCCAAAATGGGAATGGATTAAAAGGAATCAGAGTAATAAATGTCAAAGGCATTTATTATAAGCAAGGAAAAGAGTTAGCAATTTGAGCCAACTAGGTTGATTCAATTGACTTAATAGGTTGAAAATATTGATTTAACACTATTGACTTAGTAGGTGTGTGTTGACTTAATTTATCTAGGTAAATTACTAATGTAGTACCTCACTACTGACCTAGTTATTTAAACTAGATTATTGACTTAGTACTAAGGGGGAAAAATGAAAGGGTTGACATTTATTTAAGTCAATATGATCAAGTGAGGACTATTTGGTCAACTTAGTGTTTGAATAAGTGGTTAGTATAGTACGAAAATTCTAAAAATAGGTTAAAATAGTACTTAAAAAGTCCAAAATGCTTGAATAAGTCATAAAATGGCCAAGTAGGCTAAAAATAGGTAAAAAATGGATAGATTAAGGCAAATTAGGTTTATTTTTATGAAAATTTTAAAAAGAATATATTTGGTTATAAGTGACATGGAGGTCTAATACATATTTTGTTATTTGATGGTTATAAGGTCATCTAAGATTCTAGATATTAGTAGATGAAACATGAATACTAGACCTATTAGAGTGATTAATAGTGGAGGACAGAGTTAGGTTAGTCACACTAGGTCTATGAGGTATTATGGAGATGTGCTAAGTACCACTGACCATGGATCTTGTAGTCATGTTCCTAGGAGCCTAGGAATGATTGAATAATACTTTTAGATGGGTGGTGAATGTGGATACCATTGAGGTGGGTATCACCCTAGAGGATGCCAATGCTATTCTTTGACTTCTGATAGGAGGGATACTAATGATCATGAGGGTACTAGATAGATAAGAGGAGAGATGAGCCTTAGCCTTATGGGTGATGGGCTTAGATAGGATATATATTGGGCTAAGAATGATCCTATTTGACATGTATATAGCTCATATTTTAGATATATAAAAAATAGTGATAGAACTTATGATAACATGGGTACTATGTCACAAGTTAGATGAGAAGGTACCATTATATGTGATAGCCTTATGCTAATCCATTTTGGAATAGGGGGCATTATATGATCTAGTTTCTATCATCTAAATACAACTCATGCATGATTTGTATGGGATGATATCTAGAGGGAAGACCATGGGGATAGTGATTTTATTGAGTTCTTGGATATACAAGAGGTTCCTAATGTATCGACTAGCTAGATTACTCTACGTGGTCGATGATTAGTTGCCTCAAGTGTAGAGATGGAGGTACAATCATGTGGAATGGGTCATGCCCCATGTAATAAAACTATATATAGTCATTAAATTAGATATCATGTGGGATTTATATGGGCACATCATGATAATATGGCTAAGTTGGAGGGCATTGGCACCAACATTAGAACATACACAAATTCTAGGCCATTACACCTAGTGAATAGAGCTGCATCTAGTGGCACACATACCAGGATAGTTTGGACTTCCCCACATAATATATTTGATAGTGGTGACCAAATTTTGGGCTAAACATGTGAGATATCCAAGGGGGAGAGGAGGAGTAGGACCACCAGTTGTTAGACTAGAGATTTGACCATGGCATGAGAGACTGTGGATAGGTCAAGAATGATGAATGGTAGTTAGAGAGGAGATGGATGTGTGTGTAGGAGTGTTAGAGGTACCATAGTCAATGACACATTAGGAGGAATATTTACCACACTATTTACACCATTGATAGAGATGTGAATAATGAGAGAGATCACAGAGGGTGACCATCCTAGATGACCCATTACTTAGCTTGGGATAGAGCTAGTCTATAGAGGCGCCACTGAGGTGTAGCTTGAGATGGGCATGGGTGGTGAACCTAGGGTTCAAATTAGTTGGGAAACATCCCAAAGATGAGGTACTCAGAGGATGAGCTGATGGAGATACCATGTTTGGTGGTTGTATATATGGGAAGATGGTGATAGGTGACATTCAGATAGGTAATACATGGTTGAAATTTGCTTAAGTTTTTTGAGATAGATTATAGATAGATAGATTTTTGAGATATATCTATGATATAATAAATATTTGGTTTGAATTTTATAGATCCTACAAAAGAGGATACTAGATGGGGATATTTAGTGAGGGTAGTACTCCATGAGATCTTAGAAGAGGCACTGATGCCATATGACCTGCCATACTAGATGATCCTAGGGTTTTATCTAGTCTAGCTTAGGTGAGATAGTTTAAACTAGTAGGAGAGGTTATGAGGTGATTAAAAGTGTATGAAGATGAGAAATAACCACTATCAAGGGTGGGAGTAGGAGAGGCACAGACATGTCAAGCTTTGGATCAAGAGAGAGCCATGCATATAGATACCATGACTTAGCTAGAATAGGTATAGGCCCAGATGACCAACCTACAAGGATAGGTGACATGTTTGAGATCTTGAAAAACCTCTTTATAATATACTTTTTAGAGGGGACTATCTAAGGCATCTATGGGAAACATGGCTAGGCCATGAGATAAACATGATAGATCCTAGCCTTAGAGATAAAACAATGCATATTTTTGTACTTTGTATAAAAAACAAATGATATATATATATATATATATATATATATATATATATATATATATATATATATCTTTTTTTGGCAGCTAGATATTGATCTTATATGGTTGTATTATGGTTGTGGTTGTGGATGTATGGATATATTTATTTATAACACATATATTTAGATTTTGTATTAAATGCTATAAGAAATATATGTGTTATGTTTTCTTTACTAGCATTATGTAGGACAGATGCATGGTTAAAAATAAATAGGTGATAAGACTTGGTAAAATATAATCAATCAAAAATAAATGTACTACACACTATTTCATGTTGGGAGATGTGTAATAAAAATAAAATGACTAAGTATAAGAAACCAAAGAGTGGTAAACAAGAGGGAAAAACATTGGCTTTAAAATCAAGAGTAAGATTGGCACCAAATTAAAATAAGTAAAATCACACTAAATCAAATTGGGAAGTATGAAAATATTGTAATAAAATGGAAAACATGTGAAAGAACAATGGTAAAAAAAATCAATTAAGTCAATCAATCAAACTAAATCACTTTGGGAAGTATAAAATAGAAAAAAAATTAGTTTTAAATTAATCACACTAATTCAAGATGGGAAGTATGAAAAATTTAATAAATGGTTGGATTCTTACATGCAATCAAAAAATAAGAAGATAAAAGTGAAAGCGTAACAAATTAAGAATAAAACATACTAAATAAAGATGGGAAGCATGTTAATGACATGTAACTTCATAATAAATCAAATCTTATCTCATATTTGACACATGTAATTTTTGTTGTGACTTGAATTATTAGAAAGTTTTGTGAGGAAGGCCAAGTCTTATTCATGGTCTTACACTGAAACTCACAAAGGGAACACCAATGAGGTGTAATTAATGTGAAAATATGGTAAAAATGGAATTTGGTAATAGTAATGTGAAATTTTGGTAATTTTTGAGGAAGGCTAGGTCCTATTCATGGTCTTATAATGCGACTCACAAATGGAATCCATAGGGGAGTGATTAGTGAACAAAATAATATTTTTTAAGGGGAAATATAAGGATTATAGTGAGAAAAAAGGGAATGTGAAAAATCATAACTTAGGAATCTTATGAGAAGACCTTAGGATACATGAGGCATAATAAGGACATGAGAAGACACTAGGTGACTAGTGACCACCAATGTACAAAGGAGACCTGTTCGCTATAGACACAAACCTATGTAGGAAAATAAGTGTGATACTAAGATCAAATCATGAAGGTATATTAGTAAAATAAATTTAAAATAGACCTACATTCCCAAAGCATGTTCCTCATTCCACAAGAGCCCTTATAGAGTCATCAGTCTACTGCGAAGATTGGGTACTTGCATGAGAAAGTAAGTAGCACTAAGAGATTTTTTTTAATCATTTTATAATTTACTAGCCTACCACACTCCAATGGACCTTGAATATATTATGAGTCTATCTATGGAGTTTTAAATTTGACTAAAAGAAGGAGATGTGCTTGAAATCATGTCTTTTAGTGTGATTTGACTTTTAAGAATTTTGAATGTTTGCCTTTTGAGATCATTCCTTTTGTTAAATGATTTGGATTTTGAATATTTTTATGGATTTGAAGATTTCTCCTCCATATGGAATTGGAATTACCAATCATGAGAGATAGAGTGATACACATGAGTGAGCCTTAGGCTTTGGCTTTAGGAAGCTAAGTAACCAAAGATAAGACTGACCAGGACACTTAGGATTAACTACGAACAAACATGTTATCTCAAGTTTCAACCATGTGTATGCTTAGTTTGTGAAAGGGAATAAAGGGGAATAAAAGGAGATCCAAAGTGAATAGTTAAAAGGAGATTATAATGAGATGAATTATTTGCTAACTAATCACATGGTATAGAAGGAATGACTAAAGGTTGCAAGGTTTGTATAACCAACTCACAATAAAAATTATCTATGTTGATAGAGATAAGATAATAAACAATCATGAAAAGATAATAAGGGAGTCTTAAGATAGAAATTCAAGAAGAAATAAAAAATAGAAGGCAATGATAATGAATAAATACCTAAGAAAACATAATGACATCATAAGCAATATAAAGTGTGAAATCAAAATCACCATATAAGATAAGTAAGAATTTGACATAATGTCAAATGATATAATAAATAGATAAAGATAAAGTTGGATCTCATGTCCAATCTAAGTGAAAATGTAAAAACACCATACATGTGCTCATAATTACTAATATATTTGTTAACACACATTATCTATAACATATAATAAGTCTTTATGAAGTTGAATGTGAATTACAACTAATGTCTCATCTATCTTCAATGAAAATTGGGAAAATAATTCATGTCTAATCTCTTCAACATAAAAGGTAGGAATTCTTGATGGATTATGTTGAGGAGGGATATCATGAAAAAAATACTCAAGATAATACATGGGAATGGACTCTACAGGTGATGAAGGGGTCATCAGTGGGGAAGGAGCCATATGTCAGGGACTCACAGGTGGAAAAGGATCCATAAGTGAGGGTAGGTCCATGGGTGAGGGATTCAAAGGTGGAGGAATAAAAGGTGATGAAAGGACCATAGGAATAGATGGAACCATGGGGGAAGAAAGGGGAGACTTATTATAATAATGACATGTGGGTGGAATGATAAATGGTGCAAGAATGGTTAATAGATGATCTTTAAGATGTTGTTAAAGGATGCAAAAATGATCAGTGTGATGGGGTTCCACATTAGTGTTAGAGACAATATACCTCTCCATACTTAGGAATATACTCAAGTACTGCCTTTAGGGTAGGTATATCCTTGTCTAAGAACTAAGGGGTAGTAGGATATAAAGTGTCAATATATTGGCACAACTTGTGATAATGTGTGGATGAATGGTTATCTGTGCTATGGAAGCAACAAATATGCCTGTGAGTAGTCTTGATAGGTATACTAATAGGAGGAGGTGTAATATAATTATAAGGAGCTTGGTAAGGCTCTTTGACCCATTTGATGGATAAAGGAGATAGCTACAATAAGGGAAGTAAACCATCACCAAGAGAAGGTGGTGCTACTAGAGACATTGGAAAAGGCTCAATAGAAGGAGTGATAAGATTGAAATCAAAAATATATGTAGCTAAAGTAGGTGTAGGAGTGGGATCCAAATTGGGCTCTACTAATGGAGGATCAAGGTCTAAAAAATGTTGAAGGAGAGTTACATGCATCTCAAGTATAAGTAGGCTATAGGGGTCATGGTAACTAACAAAGTGATAGGGCCCAGTCATAGCATGATACATAAGCATACTCATACAAGATTATTCAAAAATTAGATGTGTTCACACCATCTCTACCCTATGATAAAGAGTAAAAATTATAAAATTATGAATGATATATGATGGAACATGAGAAGATATACTAAAATATTAAAGCAAAGAGGAATGATAACACATAATCTCAACATCACAGGCCTGAACAAGACCTCCTAAGAATAGATCATCTAAGGTATATCCATCATCATAATAAGGTGTATGAAGATCAATGATTTAGGTAGGGATAATAGTGTCATATACTGAGGTGTGATGAATGGAATGTCAATTCTTAGTTAAGACAATAAGGATGCCATCAAAAGATGGTTGATGATAATGAGGTTTCAAAGAAGTGGGAAGCTAAGAGATGAGATGAGGTAAGAGATTAGAAGTTTTAATCTTGAGATTTATCTCATCAATATCATCATCATCAAAATATAAGAGGTTAGGGGGAATATTCCTAGTGAGTTTAGGATGACCATTTTAAGCTTGAGTGGAATTGATGGGAAAGTTAAATCATTGAGACTCATAAAATAGAACACTTGGCAAGGGTTCAAGGGTAGGAATCTTGAATATACTTTGGTATTGGAATCATTTGATATTTTAAGGATTAATGTCACCCTAAATCCTATAGATGGCTCCATTATAAGGAAATTTAATGCACTAACAAGCATAATAAGAAACTGAGCTCATACGATGAGTCCATGCCTTACTAATAATAATGTTATAAGATAAAGGAAAGTTAAATATCATCATCTTCATGTAAATGGTGATAGGTGGGATAGTAATGGGGATCCACACACAACCTAAAAGAGGCATTTAACTTTGATCATAGCCTTGACATGTGATACATGTGTTCCTGATATTGTATTTGGAATATCCAAGGGTTTTGATAAAATTAAGAGAGGCAACACAAGTGTATCAACCCTCACAAATCAAGGCATGCTTGACTTGAATATCACAAATTTGGACACTAATGAATAAAGGATAATCCAAATGAATTAAAATCTCATCAATAATAATGGAATCAATGGGAAATTTGAGGGAAAGAGAAGTGTTTATTGTTTCATCAACATGGATGGACATCTCTTCAAATTATTGTAATATGCTATCTTCAAATCTAGATAAGGTTACTTCACTACCTATTAGGGGAGGGAAAGGGATGTTAATTTCAAACAAAAGTTTCATAATATGGTTTTAATGACATGGAGAGTTCCTCATAAGTTAAATAAATGGGATTTAGGATGGAAGATGAGTGATTTTCATGATAGGATCCCACTCATCAAAACCCATAAGAAATTTTTTGGAAATAGGTGCATAGTGTAGAAGGAAGTCCTCAGAAGTAGGAGCTAAAGTACATTAGAAATTATGTTAACAAGATGTATAAGGTTTAGTGAGAGGACAAGTTAGTATATTATTTTGAGAAGATGAAGCAGTTGATGTAGGTTGGTTTTGAGAATTTCTATAAGAAGTGTTAATAGAATATTAAGTGTCATTGGTGTTAGGTAAAGAAGATGGAAGGATAGTAGAATAGTATGATAAGTGTTATCTAAGGGAGGAGTTGTAATTGGTTCATCAAAATTTATAATGTCATCTTGTCCCAACTCATTTAAGTAAGTTAGATAAAAATCTTGGATAACATGAACTGTGTGAGATAATGGTAGTGTGTAGATAGGTTGAGGATCAATGAAAGAAATCAAACTTCACATATTAGTCATATTAACCACATTATCTTCAAGATTTGGGTCAATAAAACTATCAACATTATTATTAGAAGGGTTGGGCTTGTCTTGGTTATCTTGGTGATTTGGAAGAGGATCTTTATAGATGGCCAAATGAGCATTAACTTGATTCCAATCTTGAGATTTAGTATTTGTTTCATAAGATTTGAAAGAAATGTCATAAAATTATTAGCATTTTTAAATGATATAATAATGGTTAAAATTGGGACCAAAAATAAAATCCATAAACAAATTATGAAGATGCTTATATGCCTCATGAGAATGACCCCAGCTAACATGAAACCAACAAAATTTATTGGGATCATAACAAGATTTCATAGGACAAGTGGGATCAAGTTCTCATGGAAGAGGCCTAGGTAGATGTTTTAGTAATTCTATTGAGGATAAATGTTTGTTAACATTAATTTAATTAGTTGAAGATAAATGAGGATTGGTAACTTGGTTGGAAGTGGGAGATGGTTTTGAATATTGGTTAGGAATAACAACTTGAATAGTGTGAATGGTATCATAAAAGTCTATGACACCTTTATTAGTAGCATGATGATTATTATTATTAAGTAATAAATGAGTACCTGTAGAAGGTTGGGATGGATCTAATTGATACATAATGAAATATTGATGTTTAGATTGGTCAATATCCTTCTCTAAGGTATATGGAGAAAGAGTTTAGACCTGCTATTGAAACTTGGGAAAAGAACATTGGTAAAGAGATGAAAAAGATTATCTTGGCCATGTTATATTCACATTTGTTGGATAATGTCTTCCATATTTTAATGAAATATTGGGTAGTTTTGGTTTCAAGTTGCATACAATTGATAAAATGGGCCAAGGTATTCTCAAGAAGATCACTAGTTTGGAACTCCTGGACTAGAGCATTTACCAAATCTTCCAAACTAGTAATATAATGAGTTTTAAGTTGGTTATACCAATATAAATCATCACCGATGAGATTTTTGGCTAATAGTTTGGTAGCAACAAAGGTATTTAGTTTGAACCAATCTTTATATAGATTTATAAATGTTTTTAAATGAAGATTGGGATCAGTTGACCCATTGTAGGAAATGGTAGAGGTGATACCTCCTATATCAATATTATCAATTTGAGATGTAAGAGGATAATTTTGAAGATGCTTGATTATCTTGTTGACAAGAGGAGGTTGAGGGATAATATTACCATGGGAATCCTGAAGAGGAGGTGGGGGAATGTTTTGATTATGCATGCCCCATGACATATACTAAGGGTGGGTTTGAATATGGATAGTATGGTTTTACATTCACACCATTTGATTTGCATTATTAGATTTAAAGGCATTCATTTGATTAAGGGTTTGTAATAGGATTTGATGGGTCTGAGTTGCATTGTTGGCATTTTTTAAAGCATTAAAATTGGAAATAGTGGCTTGGGTACCACTATGGGTATTAGTAAGAGCTAGAGAGAAGCTGTTAAAATGTGAGGCACTAGTGGAAAAATTATCTTATTTGGTAAAAGATGGACTAGTGAAGGGATAAGAAGAGGAAGCACTAGAGGAATGGTTACCATGGGTAAAAAATGATGCACTAATGGAATAATTAAGGAGAGTGGGTCTTGGAAGAGACCCAATATATGTAGAACCTACCACATTAGTAGAGATACTAGGCATGGAGGTAGAGGAAGTCAAAGAAGAAGTCATGGTATGAGAAGGGGTCAAAAAAGAAGGAAGAGGCTGAGAAGAAAAGAAGCTAGTATCCCCAAATTCATGTGAGAATGTGGGAGAAGGTTAATGAAGCTCCTCAAATTAACTACTAATAATGAGATGGTAAATGGTAGAAGGGTCCTTTCTTTGATGTTGAGGGAATTTAGAGATAAAGAAGATAATTTTGGGTGTATACTCTAATTTAGGTTGATCTTCAAGTGAAAAGAGAGGATTATGAAGTGAAGAGGAATAAGGAGGGGCCCCATAGTTTGTTGTGCAAGTGGCTATATGAAAATTACTTTCATCTAGGAAAGGAGCCACAATATGCTTATGAGAGACCCTTTGAGGGTTGGTAAGACTCATCATACCCATTAAATTAAACTCAGTGTTGTCTTCAAATAAAAAGTTCATGATGAATGAGAAGGACTAGATAATAAAAGGTGATGAAAAAGAAAGGAAATAAGAAGGGACATATAAGAGTATAAAGTTGACTTAGTTGACTTAGTACTAAAAATAGGGTCCAAAAATTGAGAAAACAAAGATACAAAGTTGACATGGTTGACATAGTACTAAAAGTAGGGTCTAAAAACTAAGAAAATAAGGATACAAAGTTGATAGGGTCAACCAAATACTATAACCTAGGATAGTAAATAGATAGATAAGGATATAGAGTTGATTGGGTAAACCTAGTAATATATCCTAGGAGGTAAAAAATAATACTATGTCGATAAGATCAACTCAGTACTATAGGTAGGGGAATAGACAATTTGTAATAGACCATGTCAAATAGAGTGATAGTGTACTGAAATAGGAAATTTTTTGAAAATTTTTGAGTGATTATGTTGACTGGGTCAACGTAGTTCTATAGTTCCTTTTTTTGTTAAAGCTTGTGAAGAATAATATACAAACAATGTCGAACTAGTATGGTTTATAAAAACCTATAAGTGTACTGTGTTGACCCTATTGACCTATTAGCCTATCTAGAAGAAAAAACCTATACTATGTTGACCTGTTCAACCTAGTAGCCTGTATCTGATGAAGACCTACACAAATATAGCATAGTCATTTTGATTTGACTGTGTGTTAGACCTATGAACAAAGGTTAGAAACTATACCAAAACTATCAACCTAATGTCACAAATATATAAAAATAATAAATAAAATGATAAAATAATGAAAAATGTGAAAGAAAACCTGCAAGGATTAGTTTCACATCAAGTTCACTAGAATGTATGCAATAAAAAATGCATCAATGCTATAAATCAATCCTAAATTAGAGAATATAGATCCTAATTACACTTCTGATTAGGGATACATTAGATAATTTGGAACATGACCAATATGGGGATCCTCTAGACCCAATCAAGAATTTTATCATAATAAGCAATACTAGGGAGGGTTCTAAAGCCTCCAATCAAGCACAATCATGTAATAAGCCTAACTAATCCTTATGTTTTCATATTCACTATACTAATAAAAATTAAAGTAAAGTCTAATATAGTTCTCACCAAAGTTTATGGCACAAAGTGGGGATAATAAAAAATAAAATTAAACATGCATAGAATAACTATATTCACGTCAATGTATACATAATCATAATGCATGGAAGAGAATTAAAAATGCATATATATCTACTCTTATAAAGGAGGGAAAATTTAGGAATACTTACCTTTGAAGATGAACCCAATGAGCCTCAATCTCTCCCTTGGCCATGGTGATTCACAAGAGATTGTTGTGGTATATAAGTATGATAAGTATAAATCAACTCTAGGCTACACAACCTATCAATGCATCCAAAAGAATTCTCCAAAAGATAAGATTAATATCTCCAAAGAAATTATGAAATCCTAAGATTTCTCCTAAAGTATAATGGTGGATAAGTAGAGGTGTATCAACTCTAGATGTGTAACAACTCTTATTTTTTCTTCTCTTCTTCAAATAATGGAAAAATGATCTTGTATATATAAACATATTTAACCCTAAGCCCTTCTAAAATTTTCAATTAACAGGGTCAAACCTATCAACCTAGTAATATTATGGATAAAAATTCACTAGGTCATGAGCTAGGTTGGTTAAGAATCAACCTAGAGCCTAAATTAATTTCACACATAAGAGTACAGGGTCTACCCAGTTGAGCTACAACTGTGAACAATCAAAAGGGACTTTAGGTTAGGAAAAAGGGAGACAAAAGGTGGGAAATGATTGAGGAGTGTTTAATAGAAAAGAAAAATATTAGGGGAATGGTTTTCAAGTGATAAATGTGTAGATAAAAAGTGGAAAATGGGATAACAATCTTGTGAATTACCAATGGTCTACCCACCCCTTTCTTAGTACACCCCTTAAGGCATGCACTCAGAGATAATTAGACTCAATGGGTTACTGTAAGATGAAGATCATTATTAAGCGATAAATGTTTGAAAAAATTATGTGTATATAGATGGTAGTTGTGAAATGAAAGATATAGGCTCCAAAAAAACACGTCTGCCTAAAAAAATCTCAAACAACCAAGGAGCATGAAAAGGTAAGAGGATCAATGTGTGATCGAAGAAGCTGAGTGGTAGAATTACCTTGCTTATAGAGTCCTCTTAGAGAATGCTATTGATTCTCCCAAGAATGATTATAAATCTACCCCAAATGAACATGAATTGTGGATGAAGATTCTTGCATATGTGTTGGTGTAAAGTCCACAATATAAAATGTGAGGTAACATATAAATAAGTGTTAGGTAGATCATGTCTAACCATTGTAATCTCAGGTTTCTTAGGCCTGAGTAATTTACATAATAGCTTATATGTAGCTCATAATATTCATGAAGAGTGGAGTGAACAAAATATAGACTATATCAATATATCACAATGAAGATTAAAACACCTACATCATAACCAAGGCCATGCTAAGAAATCCACATAACATGATGAATATGGCAAATAATGCCTTATAAACACTTCTCAGTTACCATAAGTCTCATAGTGTGACCCATGGAATGAAGAATATGGGAGATAAAGCTAGTGGTATGCTTATCAAATGAAGTAGGCATATTTTTTGGTGAAACTAGAGTGGGATATGTAGAGTGTGCAACAATATTATGCATAAAAGTATCATCTAAAATAATATGAGTAACATAAATAATGGGCTACTCAGAATTTGTTAGATCACACTATAAAAGTGCATCAAGTGGATATGCACCAAATTTATTACATGATGGGGTATTAGACCAATGTTGTATCTCAACAACTTTATTCTATAGAGAAGAAATGTGTGCATCCTTTCCATGAATCAAAGAACACAAAAAAGAGTTCTGCATCATGAGTTTCTTATTTTCCTTATGAAGTGCTACGAGAGAGGCCATATGATCAGTGGATTTCTTAAGACTTGGTAGAGTAATATCAAAAGTCATAACAAAATAAAAAATAGGATCAATAACCACTCTATCATAATGTGCATCATTAGGTGAAGGAGGTGAAGGACCTCATCCAAGTGACCACCAATAATCAAATCTACATCATGAGCATTAGGAAGAGGTGGTATAAGTGTCTCATCCTAAAAGAATATGTCCTCACTAAAAATGAAAGGAGGATGATAACTAATAAGTGGAGAAATATATATCAAAGAGTCCTCATGTATATCACCATCAAGAATAATACCCACATAAATGGGAGAAGATGGTGGAAAAACATTAATAACATCACCAAGATAAAAGTCCTCACTAACTGAGGGAGGATAATGAGAACGAACAATCGAAGGTGAAGTGACCTCAACAAACAACACTGAAATAATGTCCCATGCTTCCTTAGGTGATGTGGCATGCTTAATATGAAACTGTAAACTCTCATAAAAATGGAGGAAGATAAACAGAAGTGCCTCCTTTTGTAAGGATGCAAGCCATATAATATCATCTTTATCTGTAAAAAGGGAAATCCACCAATAAAAACTCTCCACAATCCCTTCATCTACAAGTGCATCTTCATTTTGGTTTTTGAAGTGGTGTAGTTCAAAGAACTAAGGGGTTCAAACATATGGGAATACATACCCAAAGATTGAAAAAAAAACAAAAAAATGGTCAAGGAGAGATGTCGGTTACCACCAAAAATGTGTCCACAAGTAAAAAAAGTGGTACAAAAGAAGAAAAATCACTCTAAAAAATGGGACATCAGACTCTACCAAAAATATTTCATGTGTATAAATCACATAAAAAATAAAGTGTTTTACGAGAGGGTCTCACCATTTGTGAGACCAGACCTCACCCTCCATCTTTGACAATTGATAAAAACATATGTATCTAAATAATAAGTGTTCTTGTTTAATAATCACCCATCCCCTTTATAATAATGCTCTCAAAAATAAAACCCATTTTACAAATAAAGGCTCTCTTTTACCAAAATAATTCATCCTCTTACAATTCTACCACCTTTGAATAAGACCTCATCACTATTAACCCTTCAAAAAATAATGCCCACATTTTATAATACTCTAATCAAACAAAATTAAAGTCTCACTACTTATAAAACAACTCCACCACTAGTCTAATATATTTCATAAAAATGGTTTGAGTTTTTAGGAATTGAACCCTATACCCTTTTCTGCCAATGTTTTGAAACAAATTAAAAAGCACCTAGCCAACTTGGCTACCCACATTTTTAAACATGCATATATGAAAAATTATATTTATGTTTAAAAATAATGTCTAAATATAAACCTATTGTAGGCATTGGCTGATGATGAGGAGTTCTTGAGTGGTGGTTGAGAACATGGGAGATCGAGACTCAATCAGTGGGAGTTTCAACCAATAGAGATAATCAAGGCTTGACATGGTAGTGAGGGATCTAGTTTAGAGGTACAACATGACTTAGATTAGGCCAATGATGTAGTTCTACCCACATGGATAGTGGTGGACAATGGTTTTGAATTTAGGAACTAATATACCTTGTTTTATAAAATTGTGAGCAAGATCAACAAGTAGAGTGTGAGGAAACATGTGTTGATAATTGTTTACACCATCTCAATGCAAATTAAATTCATGTTTACAATGTAACTAGCCCAAATCCTCTCAAAAAAACTTCCATAGATCAATGATAAGATTGAGGGAATTTAGCAGAGGGTCGAGCACAATGAAAGAGTATAATGATGAAAAAAATTCCTCTTATTATATTGAAAGCACCATAGATGTGGAGGAAGGAGAAGACCATTATTTTGTTTGGGAAAGCATGTAGGTGGGTTAGAATAAATGTAGAGGATCAAAACATGAAATAGCCTATCGATAGGACTAATTATTCATATGCACACTAGGCCCAAAAGTAACACTCACTGTACAAGGCTTCAAATTGAAGAGAGAATAAGCATGAGCCATACTTTGTGGATCTAGATATTGAACTTTCAAATCAACAATATCACCATTAATATTCTCACCATGGTAGCTAGGTACTTCCAAATTTTAATTTCCAACCTCCATATAGATGGAAATAATAGAAATCAAATATGTTGTGAGTAAGAATAAGATTAACCATGCTAAGAAAATGATCCTTGGATAAAAATGCATTTATCTACAAAAAATTAAATAGGACCAAGATCTCTATCAATAGTGAGTTGTATAGATGAGAAAAACAAAAATAGAATGGCTCCTAATCTGAGCTATTGACCATGTTAGATGGGAATCCAAAAACAAATGGAGGCTAAATGACATCAGTTGAAGATGATATCCTTTTGGTGACTTAGACCATGTATGATCCTTTGATTCCAGTGAAAAAATAACAAATGATAATGTTATTCTATAATTTAGTGGTGGTAAAAAAGTGCCTAGGCTATGGATGAAAGAACAAATGTAGGACCATAATTAATCTCATCAAAGCTTAGAAAATGGATTGATAAAAAATAAATAGAACCTCCTTGCATCAAATATCCAATTTTAATAGCACAAAACTATCAAGAAAAAATTGATCCCAATATAGAGGCAAAATCAAATGCAAAAGCTTATTGATGTCAACAAAATGTCAATCAAACCCTTAGAACCAAGGATATATCACAAATGTAGAGGGCATGTACTATTAACATATAAATTGGTATGGACATCAATCAAAAATCCAAATAAATGTATCTCCTGATCAAGAAGATATACCAAAAAAATTGCATCATGCAATAGTATGACTTTTGCTCATTCAAACTCAAATAATGAAAATAGGGTGAGTAATGGCTACAAGAATAGGCTCTAATACCATGCTAGAGTTCAAAATGAACACATAACTAGCATGATCTCTCTTGCAAACCATTATTATTGATTATTCATCTCAGACATTATAAACAAACCAGTCTCTACATTATTTACTCACAAGAATAATACAAACATCTGTATATCTCTCTTTCCATCGGTTTAGGAGAAGTAATAAGAGTGCCTATTAAATAGGCATAATAGGTTGTTATGCACAATATTTTTTTTTTGTGTGAAACAAATATTAGTTGATATGGAATATTTGCATGCACAAAATAGGTGTGCAAATATTCGACACATAACAACTATTTAATTCACTCCTAATTAAGCTTCCCTCCATGAGTGAGTTTTAAAAATCACTCCAACATTGAATTTAAAGGAATCATGTCTGAGACTTGAGTATATTAATGGCATGAAAATTAATTTAAAGGTAAAATAGGTGAATCATGTGGGGGCCTTAAAAATCACCCTCTACCCTCACCTTTGTCATTTTCAACAAGTAGCATATCAAGTACACTAAAAAATATATAAGCATACATAAAGGCATGTGTAAGTACATAAGCTAAAAAATGATAATAAAAAGTGATCATAGAGTAATATGATCTGGGTGTATCATGATCAAAGAAGTGGATGCCTCTATCTTACTTATGATGTGAGTGGAGGGAAGTCCTAACATCCATATGTGCATAAATAATGTACTTGGGTATGTTTGTATCATACTAAAATTAAGCATGAAACACATGAGTATATAGGAAATAAATAATATGCTATCTACTAACATGTATCAAATAACATATGTATAAGAAATAATATAACTATAAACATGTTAAACATTTTTGGTATTTTTGGTATTTTTTTATATTTTTGGAATATTTGGAAGGATAACCAAAGAAGACACGTGTAAGTACAATTGATACTCGAAGCTGATGCACTTAGTAAGGATATATTTCTATGAAGGATCTATATCATTTGTATGATATTCATATGTTAAGAAAGCAATATCATTAGGATCATACTGATATTATTTATAATTAAGATCATACCAAGCTTCTATGTTAATACTATGGGAAAGATGAAACTTCTTAGGTTGTTCATGAACTTGTGATATATCAGTTTGAGTATCTGTGTATGAAAAACCAACTACACTATATACTAGAGTTTCATTCTTAATTTTTTAATTTAATTAATATGTTCATCATTGTTAAAATGTTGCATCTATTATGGGATAAAAAAGAGTCATGTATATTTCTTTAGACACTAGGACAATATGTAAGTTGTTATTTAATTTCTTGATCTTTTTTGTATCATATCTTGCTCTAGCTTGGCCTTTTGAATCTTTTCTTTATCTAATTTTTTAATTAATAATTTATTTTTCTTTAAGTTGTATTCTGGTGGCCATATTTTTTATTTTTATACTTATGATTTTCTATAGGTACTTATAATGTGAGTGGTTTTTTTTATTGATGTATCAATGCTGTTATCACCCCTATCATTTATCCTTTGTAATTTATTATTTAAAGAAAAATAAAAATCAATACGATGCCCATGATTTCTATGGTATGCACAATAGTATTTGGATATTCTTATAAGATGTATGGGAGGTAGTAGGGTCACTTTATTTCTAATAAATAAGATATTTAAAATATTTAATGGTGCTTTCACAATGAGAATAGTCTAGGCTATAGATGAGAATTAGGGAAGAAGAATTTTTGATGAAGAAACATATTTGATTTCTCAATATGGAAGATATTTCAGATAATTCTATAAATTTACTTATATGAGATTTGGAGGATTTGAAGTATATCCTGTATAGCTACATAGGTTATCTAATGATAAAATCATCTTGATTGAGTTGTGTATATAATTGGGTACAATGTAAATGTTTTATAAATATAATCATGTTTTGGGAGTTGAATTTTAAATATTCTTTGGCCACTTTACATGCAATAATGTGGTAAATGATCAAGATATCAAATATTCCATCTCATATTTCACTTTTAATTCATATGAAATTTAATATTATTTTTAAAGTATTTGGTTTGAATGGAAATTCTTGGTATTGGTGTCACATATGAACATATTCCACATTTGTAAGATTATTGGTTTGACTACGTAGATGAGTTCAAATTAATAAGGCATGAATGGGGAAGGTTGAACCTAGAAAAAATAAATGGCTTAAATGACTCATGGTTACTTAATGGGATGGTTAAAAATCAAATTGATCTCATTGATCCTATATGTATTGAATAATTCATGGGTGCCTCATTGCCAACTATCAATTGGTTTGTCAAGGAGTTTTTAGATGTGCAGGTCTGAACCAAGAAAGTGATAATTGACCCAAGTAATGATTTGATAGGAGTTTATTAAATTTTATAATATAAATCATCTCCAATAAGTCATGAAATTTAGATCCTTTAAATAAAACATCGGTCATAGCTCAAAGTAATCACATGAAGTACAATGCTAGTATTGTAATTTAGTCATTTGGCTCTTCAAGTTCTAACAATGTTGACGATGAGAATCATAAGCCTCCAAAACCATCTAGAAAAAAACCTATGAATGAATTCCTTTTATGGGAAGGAATTTTAAATCTAATAAATTAATCATGTTGTAATCTTCCTCCATTTTTGTATATCCCTCTCTATGTATCCCAACACCCCTCAATAATATCATTCCTCTAATTGTAGAGTAGTTCAAAAGTTACTTATTGGTGATGTTGAGATACCAATTTTTGCATATCCTTAAGTTTATCCACCTATTTAAAAATATTCACCTCTGAATAAAACTTCACATCCACCTTAAGATACTCATATGAATATTTTCAACCAAATGTAATTTCAATGGATGCAACCAATGTTGAATGAAATAAATAAGTTGGTAGAGGTAGAAATTATATATTTTGATGTATTTACCAAGATCTTCAATAATATTTCCCATAAAATTTAATATACCACATTAAGGATAGTCTCAAACCCATTAAGGGCTTATTTCATGGATATTATTGAGACAAATGTCAATAAGAATGAGGAGGCAATGTAAATAAGTGATTATACTCTAAAAATATTATCGCTTAGAGAGCCAACATGGGAGACTAGTTTCATACCCTATGAGAAACCATAGAGATAATTATCAAGAGATGTGATTAGGATGAAATCAACCAAAAATAATTGAAATAGCAGGTATTATAATTATTTGAGTACATCAACTATCTTCTCAATCTGGTTGATCCACCAAAATTTCCTCAAGTGGATGGTCATGTTCATGTTCCTAGGATTATAAAATATATCATATCTCCAATTAGTATATATAAGACATATGTAAAAAATCTAAAACATTGGGTTGAGGATTTTATCTCAAATGGAACAAAGTATATTGAAGAGTTTATGAAACTATATGGGACTATTGATTATGAGATTGTCTATATCAATCAATAAATCAAAGCCCATGAGAATGAATTAAAAGTTTGGGAGAAAGGGAAAGGCGATGTTAGATAGATTATCAACACTAAAATTGATGTGGTGCATAAACCTAGGATATTTGATAAGACCAAATATTACACCTCCTATAAATGGTTATAATGTATCCTTTAAAAAATCAAAATGGTGAATCAATATTTAGGTGAATTATGATGTAAATTTAAAGCCACAAGATAAAGTGTATAAATAAATTTCTTCTAATATATGTGATATTCATTGTGACCTATTGAAATAGTAATAAATGATGTAGTACATTATGGATGAAGTAAAGGCTCAGTTTAAAGAAGAGATGTTCACATAAAATGATTTTAACATTGGTTCAATAATTATACTTAGTGAGATCAATGCTTCACTTTAATAAATGAATCATCAACTAACTGAGTTTCTTGAAGTTCCAAATGTCATGCTAATAGTATTCAAAATATGGATAACATGATTCAAACATGTGGTGGCGCTTAATGGGATCATAATCATAGAAGTAGTGAGAAATAAAATTAAAAGTTGCCCATGATAAAGAACATGTTAAAATTTATGTTGATATTCCAGGTTCTTCCAAACTAACTACCATTGAAATAAGACATCCTAGGATGTTCTTGATTTCATTTATATTTTGGGCAGTTTTCTATGTCAATAAAAATGTAATTTTCATTTTGTTAATATCCAAAGATTAGTATGTAGAATAAGACAAAAATTGAAATACCAAGAGTCACATATAAGGTGGAGGGTCAGTCCATTCCCTCATATCTTTAGTAATAATATAAATTGAAATTGTAATGAGATTTTTGATCTCAATTATATTTTTTATTGAAAGAAAGGAGAAATAAACTTTATGTTCATTATTAAACCTAGGAACACAAGTGAAATTCCTTAAACTTGTGTCTTGATTTTTTTTTGTGTATGTGTATTTTTACTATGTGAATTTATATCTCTTAATTCAGTTGATACTTGTACTAATCTCAAATAATCTATTAATTTTCTAAAATAACTTGTTATCACATTTTGGATGAAATCTCTATTTGCTTATCCCTATGTGACCCTTTTATTTCATTCATTTTGGTTGAAATAAGTGCAATTTGACACTCCATTCAACCTATACATATTGTAAATAGGTTTATATTATCCTTTAATATTTTTAATAAAGTGAACCTCCCCTATTAGTATAGGAGAGACTTTCATTTCACTATTGTGAAATCCCCTATTTGGTGCCAGTTCCAAATGTTTCACCAACATAATCCTATATATATATATATATATATATATATATATATTTGATTCCCTACTTACCTCTGTAAAAAATTATATCATTTGAATGAATCCAAGTTGAATTTTTATCAACTAAAATAGTTACTTGTCCTTCTATTCCTAAAAATGTTGTATGTTTCCAAATGTTTTAAAATGACTAGAAGATTTTATAATTTATGAATAATTTAGGTGTTTTTAAATCACAAATAATATATGAAAAGGACAAAGAATTATTCAATTATATTGAACTAGAGAATGGTGGGATTATATAGTTAAAGGAAAACAAGATTACAAAAGGATTAGTTTCACTTGAAAGGATGTTTGATTTGGACATGCATGAAAAAAATTCTATAAAATTAGAACATGGTAAATTTTTATTCAATCCTATGAATCTAGGAGTATTATAACATCCCCATTATGCTAAAATTGGCCTAAGCCACTCTAATATAAATAAAATATAAGTAAAATATCTTCTTTGGTGATATAAATATGTGATTTCATGGTCTTATGATGACATGAATATATTTGATCCTAGGGTCATTACTCATACCATTACTGATTCACATCATGGGGCTCAAGACCAAGCATTCAAAGAACAACTAAGTTTTGGTTGTGTAGATTGGATGGTCAAATCTGATTTATAAATAAAAAACTAAACACATTCAATGGAGTAAAAATCTTATTTACAAGAAATGTAACTTTTATTCATTAATAGGTAATAAGGAAAATTGGTACAATGTGTTATAGTGGATATTTTACATATTAGATAGTCAAAGCATGCTATCTATGTTATGACTATGTGGAAAATTTTAAATGAATTTATTGATTATTATTTAAAAGAGAGAAAAGAAGAAATTAAGTATGGGTATGGTTGAAAAACCTGATTGATTGTGCGTGTGTTGAAATCAAAAAATTGTGAAGAGCTCCTCTTTGGTTTGGAAAGATGAACTGTAGATAAGAAAGCACTAAAGTGAACTTATTTATTAGATAGATAGTTGATTGGATTACCTAGCAATAGCTAGATCATAGAAGCAAGAGATTCCTTAGGGGATGTCAATCCACATGTTTTAAACAATTAAGTTTATAAACAAAATAGAAGGTACTTGCATCAATAATCAAAAGGTATTGAAATTGAACACAAGAATGATTGATTAGAAAAGAGACTAGAAATAATTAAAATAAAAATTGATCTAATTAATACTAGTACTAGGGAGTTGGGGTATGCTTAAAAAAATTAGAAAGGGGTCTATGAATAGGTAGGAACATAGAGAATTAGGTTTAATTGGGTAAGGTAGGTGCAATTAGCTTGTTGGTTTTCGCTACCATAGTGACCATCGATGGTTGAGATGAATGTGAATGGTTAAGGTGATTGTCAGTGGTCAATGTGATCATCGATGGTTAGAAATATCATCAATAGTTGAGTCAACCATCGATGGTTATTGTGTCTAGATTTAGGTCAATAAAAGGGGTGGTTAATGAGATCCAAAGATGAATTCTAAGAGATGGGTAAGGTCTAGATTAATTATGAAATGGAAATAAAATAAATGAATACTAAGAAATAATTACTTGTCTTAATAAAAGTTGATTAGATGGATGGTTAAGGTAGTTGACCTGTTCGTAGAATCTAGTTTGATTTTGATAGAGTAATGGTACCTAAAAAATTGATGGAGAGGTGATGATAAATTGAATCTCTGATATGATTTATGTACTTTTGATGATGATTAACCTACAAAAATAAAATCCTAGATACATAAGCTCCTGATAATAATTATAGATCATTTGACCTCTTTACTCCTCTCTCTTATAGGTAAGGTAAGAAAGTTGTAATAGCATATGAACTGGGCCTCCTAAATTTAACTCACACATGCAATGACTCACAATAGGAATTAGATGAGTTATTTTTAAAAAATCAAAGTGGGTGAGTTTTCATGTTAGTTGTTGAGGAGGTGGACCCTGACCATTGATGGTTTAAGTGATTTTTGATAGTCAACCTCACCATCAACAACCGAGGGTGAAAGGTAAAAATGGGTAAAAGGTTAGGTTAAGTTAGTTTAGCCAAACTGATTATGGTTAAAATATATTAGGGGTTAAAGGGTTAAATGGTCTCGAGGGGGTCCTAAGGTGCTCAAAAGGTATTATGACATTTGGAATTATGGTGCATGGATTTTTGGTGTCTATATTTTGCCCCTTTTTGTTATGCGGCATGAATCAACAAGATGTAAAAAATGAATTGCTAGGTCAAAGGTCTGTTGATTACCCTAAGTATGGGAGGAGGTGTTCCCCCTAAAACTAGGAGAGGATGAGGTAAAATAGAATTGGGTGTGGGTTTGACATGGTTAATGATGAAGGTGAACATTATGAAGGTAGGTGATAGGTTGGGTATGAAGGCAAATCAGGTATGTGAAGTGTGATAAAAGGTGTGATAGCCAAGATCACATAAAGATAAGCTTTCCATGGTTGATAATAATAAATTTAAATACTAAGGTATAGGTGACTAGTGTAATATATGACTGTAATTAAGTGTGGTGGCTGGGTGTACCTATTAGTCTCCTAGACAAGGTTATTGTTTTTGTGCATATCCAAGGCAGGAAGTACTCCCTTGAAAAACACAAATAGGTCAAGTCTCATGGGTATCCAAGGTAGGAAGTGCTCCCAAAAATACATAAGTGGGGTAGGTAAGCATGAGGTGGTGCAAGTTTCAAAAGGGTCAACATGACAATATTATCATTACGATCAAAGGACTAGGCAAAAGATGTAAAATGCACACTAGATGGGTCAAAATGGACCAATAGTGGGATGATGAGGTGGTTAAGGTGGGTGGTAAAAAAATGGTTGGTTTTGCTAAAAGGAGGTTGGCTAAAGGTAATAAAATAAGTTGAGCATCCTAATCATTGATGGTCAGTGTGATCAATGGTGACTATCAATGGTCAGGGTGTAAACCCTAAAATCTATTGGTGAAAAGTGGATTAATTTTTATAATTTGGTACTTGTGTTTTGGGTTGAATTTGAGCTCTAGTTTTAGGTATTTTATGGTGAAGGTGTTTGTTGAAGGTTTGTGCTAAGGTAGATGGTTGGCATTGAGCTGAGGTGGATTGTGTTGACCAGTCAAGATGTAGGGAGCACATGGGTGTGGGCGAGGATGAGTGGGTCTATGGTAGACTCTACTATGGAGGTCATGAAATGAGGTAAGGGATGCTTTGATTTTGATAGATAGGCATGATTTTATGCATTTGTGTTGGTTTAGGAGGTTAGGGTAGGTTAAAAATTCTTAGGTAGGGTTTAATGTGACCTAGATAGGGTTTTGGTGGGTTGTGGGTAAAATTATAGGTAAAAATAGGAATTGGTAGGGTGGGTAGGTAAATTAGGTGGTTAAAATAGCTTAGGGTAATCAAATTAAGGTATTTAGTTGTTGTTTTGGTAGTTTTTAAGCTAGGAAGGGTATGGGATTTTTGGCTATGGAATGCCCATAGTGACTATCAAAGGTTGACATCCATATTAAAATGGGTGCCTGACCATCGACAGTCACTATGACCATCAATGGTCGATAAATTTGTTGAAGTTTTTAATAAGTAATTTAAAAAAGTTAGGGCAAATAAAAAGTTTGTATATTAAGCATAGGTTAGCAATGTAGGTCTAGAGGGCAATGTTAGTGGGTAGATGGGTAGGATAGATAAGGGAATAGGTCAGTCCCTCAAAGGTTAAGGTAGATGATATTGGTTTAGGTGAGTAAGCTATGATTTTGGGTTGGTGTAAGCCAGGGAGTAGATACAAATGCATATCAAATGCCACATATATTTTTAGATATTTAGTAGGGGATGACCCTAGGCAACTGGGCCCACATGGAGGAGGTAGGGTTAGGAGTGATGAGGCACTATCAACATATGACTCGAGATACATCTATGTTTGTAACACTCATTAAGAGATGGGATCACACTATGAAAAAATTCTTACTACCGATTGGTGAGATTACTATCTTACTTGAGGATGTGTATAAGATCACTTAACTTCCACTCCATGGTTATTTAATATACCACATAGAGTAAGAGGAGTGAGATGATCACATTGAGCTACTATATAGAGATGAGAGTGATTAGGTCAAATGACTTGATGGGGAGTTTAAGTATAATGATTTGTATCAGAGAGGAGACTCATGACCATGCTCAGATTATAGTTACATGTTTTGGGATTTTTGACTCAAGTAGTGGGAGGTTTCCTTATTTGCTACTAGGGGTAATAATAGAGCTATTTTAGGTCAAATGTTATTTGGTTGGGTATAAGTTTTACTTATATAGATATATAGGGAGCTATGTGAGTTTAGGGCCCATAGGAGATATGGTATTAACATCAGCCTAGTTCTTCATTTCTAGGCTTATGAGCACATTTGGGTACTAAGGCTAGTTGGATTACCATGGGTTGGCTTCACACAAATTGATTTCCCTATCAACTTTATATAGTGGAGGGGTAATTTCACTACATCAGGTGTAAGGGGAGGATCTCATAACTTAGAGTGGTTCAAGGGTGTACTAGGCACATTAGTGATAGGAGACATCACTTGGAGGTCATATGTATAGTTTTTGGTATGGCCAAGGTATAGGAGATAAACACTCTCCATTTAGAGATATATATGAATACTTGGTAGGTGAAACAAGGAGGTGGATATAATATTGTTTGATAAGGTACACTGATAGTTCATCCTGATACAAGGTATCTCAAGCCCATTCCCCCTGTACAAGAGAGAAGATTTAAAGATCCTATAATTAGAGCCACATCCTATGCTTAGTTTTCTAGAGTATAAGGAGCTACCGGCAAGGGAACTGATAATGATGTTAGGTTTGTAGATGGTTACATGGCATGGTACCAACCCATATATGTAGCAAGAGATATTGGTGGAGATGATATAGGTGTGAAGTTAATGGCCATGGATCTGGCTGGTCATGATGGATAGGCAAGAGTGGCTTTAGCCACTACACATGGATATGTATAGGTATTAAAAAGGTAGGTGGGCACATTGTAGGGCCATATTATCACACTATAGGGTTAGGTTGTAGCCTTATAGGGTTAGCTTGATACTATCATAGGGGAGAGGGATCAAGATAGGACCTATTTAGGCTTGATGACCCAAAAGAAGGATTCTCTGAGGTAGAGAGTAGGAGGAGCAGTAACAACACAAGCAATACCACTAGATTTTACTCCCACAACATGATACCTAGCTATGATAGATGATATATGGTATTATGAGGATATTATTCTAACACAATGTCCATAGGAGCCCTGATAGGGTAAATACTGAGCTAGCTTAACACATGGGTTAGTTTTGGTGATCCCAAGTTAGTAGGTAGGGTTAGTATCTAGATAAATAGGGATGAGTGGTGGATCAGTAGGTATAGCAGGTTTGTAGGCACTAGGATCTAATGGTGCTTTAGGAGGTAGTGGTGCTCTTAGGGCATAGATATATCTAGAGTATGGCATTTTGTACATAATTTTGATTTTGGCCTATGAACTGATGTAGTGAGATGTACATTTTTGAGAGAGAGTTTTGTTTATCTACATGTACATTTTATGATTATTTGACTCATGATATATATATATATATATATATATATATATATATATATATATATATATATATATATATATATATATATATATGTATATATGATCATTGTTTATGCTTATGTTTATGGTTTATGCTATGGCTAGTGTTGATGTTTAATTATTATGATGGGATGTTTATATGGATGATGAATTTATGGTTTATGTTATGGTTGTTTAGATACTGATATATGCTTAGCTAGACATGGGATGGTTGTGATCTATGGTTATGCTAAAATTTAATGAGTATATAATGCATTATTTTAGACTTAGATATGTGGTGGAAAATGGTTTGTTACTTGAATTGCTTATGGATATTGTGATATTATGATTTGATTATGATTGTGGTAATTTATGAATATGGCCACACTTATTATTATGCTTTGATTATGGTTATGATCTATTATAAACTTGGCTTAAGGTAAAACACATTAGGTAAATGAATCAATAACACTAGATGAGATACTAAAGAATATAATCAAGAGATGATCATCATAATGAAAATATCAACTAGTCATGATAAGGTAAGAAGAGGGAATGATGCTTCTTCATTGATAAGGACTAAAAAAAAACTATATTTAGACTAGCTTAATAAACACAAGCCCTTCAAATGCTTTGTATTAACATTCTCTAGTTGGTTAAAAGGTGTCTTGACTACATAATGTCAGGTAAACTTAAGTATCCCTTACATATAGTATGAAGGGGAGATGGGTGAAAATAGAATCTTGTTGTGAGACTAGAATGCCTCTTCTGTAGGTGTCCAAAAAACTAGGATAAACAAGCCTATGTCAAAACTGTGTAGACTAATTAATGCAATAAGTCTACTTGTGAAAGCTGATTGAGGCTTCTACTTTACTTTGCTACTTAAGAGCTGATTATGGATTTCAAAATTAGTTTGTTTTTTCTATGATTTTGATGATGGGTCCTTTGTTGATTGTTGTATATGGGAAACTTCTAAGAAATTACTCTGGTTTTGACAAATTCTTACTCAGCCATCCTTCTAGGGAGTGGTATAAGCTTTTGTGCTTTATTCAAGTCTTTATGATAGCTATCCTTTAAGGGAGAAGTCTACCTTACATTTTTGTAATTTCAAATAAATTTTTGATAGTTGTCCTTCAAGGGAGTAGTCTGTGAATGCTAGGAATGACCCATGATTGTTAGTGATATGAATTTTATTATTTTTCTTGACATATACTTGCTTAGGTTGGATTAGTGGTTCACCTTTATGAAGGTGAAATTAGAAGCACAAGAAGGTTGATTTGGTGTAAAGAGGTTTAGGTGACAATGACCATGGGAATCCATATTATGGAAAGTACCATGAGAACCATGCCATGGGTAGAGCCATGATACCCATTATTTAAGATAAGGATATGCTGATGATAGCTAATCACATGATTCAATTTTATTTGGTTTCCCTTAAAATAAGGAGATGGAATGTAGGTAAATAGAAAGGGATGAGCATAAGTTAGACAAAAGGGGGATGTGATCCTTCTCAATAAAAGAATGAGCATAGATGTGAAGCATTGAGGAGCTTAGGTTTTGGGTTGCCTTTGAGAGAAGATATCCGGTAAGCTCCTAATCCATACTTGTGGGTTATGGTATAAGGTCCAAGCTAATTGAGAGTAAACTTACCCCACTTGATTTTCTCCATATTAGTGACATGTTGGTTTTCCTTTAAGATGAGGTATTTGATATTGAATTCTTACACTTTAAGGTGTTTGTTATAGGCATGTTTGATGTGCTCTTGATAGAAATGAAGGTGGGTAGGGGATACTAAATGATGCTCATTGAGTATCTCAAGCTGAGCTAAATTGTGCTGATGATAATCATCTTCCAAAATAAGCTCTTACAAATATATATGAGGAGAGGGGATTTGAACCTCAAGAGGCAAAAAAACCTCCACTCCAAACATGAGAAAAAATGGTGTATCACCCATAGGGGTTGTGATGCTAGTACGATATGCTCATAAAGTGAAGGGGATGTGCAAATGCCAATCTTGACTAGATGCATTGACCATTTTAGTTATCATGTTATGAAGAGTTTTATTAGAGGACTCTACTTGCCTATTTGGTTGGGGGTGATAGGATGAAGTGAAACATAACTTAATGCCAAATGCATCACATAGACCCTATAATTGCTTGTTATTAAAGGACTTACCATTATCAATGATAATCTTGTGAGGAACACCAAAGTGACAGATGATATGATGGTTGATAAAGTTGACAATCTTCTTTGCTTTGGTTGAGACTAGAGGAATAACTTTTACCCACTTGGTAAAATTCTCAGTATGGTAATGATGGAATTATGTCACTACAAGGAATGAGGGTTTATTTCACAAATAATATCTAGACCCCATTATGAGAAGGGCCAAAAATCAATGGAATCTCAAAGGCTATGGCTAGGTGCATGATGTAAATTGGCATGTTGTTAACATTTGACACACTTTTTCACATAATAATAATAGTCTTGGTTAAGGGTAGGATAGTAATAGATGATATGAAGGATGCGCTTAGACACAATGAGGCCACTAAATTTCCCTCCACAAATGCCGTCATACATTTGCTTGATAACATAAGAGGCTTCATGACTATGAAGGCAAAGGAAGAGGTTCACCATCAAAGGGGATAAGGATGATACCTACTCCCCCACCATGTTAACACTTTGATCCATCAAAGAACATGGTGACTTGATAGGAGAAATACGCTTGAGAGAAGACCATGATGGACTCATTGGGGAACTCAAGAGGAGGGGATTGGTTATCTGCTAATGATGTTTTAGCTAGCTGGTTAGTAATGAGTTGCCCTTTAATTTAATTTTGCTAAAGGAAATCAAGGTCAAATTATGCTAAGAGCATGAGCAACTTGGCCATATGTTAGTTTTGGTATGGCTTGGAGTGCATGTACTTGAGTGGGTTGATGTTGGTTATGATGTAAGTTTTATGGTTAAGAAGGTAATGGAAAATTTTGGTGTCCATGAAGACTAAAGCTAAGCAAAGTTTCTCAGTATGGGTATACCAAGTCTTGTACTCTACAAGTGTGTGTTTGATGTTGTGTATGGTTTACTCTCTATGTTGTTTATCTTGGTGAGCCAACATTGCCCCTAAGGAATGATTGGTGGTAGAGATGTATAGGTAGAAAGGTTGGTCATCCTCAGGAGGGGTGAGGATAAGTAGAGACAAAAGGTACTTTTTGAGAGAATCAAAAGCCTTTTGACTATCATTATTCCACTTAAAAGAGACACACTTATTCAAGAGGTGGTGGAATGGTTGACATTGATCTAAAAGATGGGAGATAAAATGATGAATGGCTTGTAGCTTCCCTTTCAAGCTATGAAGCTTCTTAAGGTTGGTGGGAGGAAGCATGTTGATGATGGCTTTGATCCTAGTAGGATTGAATTTGATTTCATGAAAGGAGATAATGAAGCCAATAAGCTTTCCCAGTAATACCCCAAAAATGCACTTTTTGGGGTTGAGATGGACATGATAATGGATGAGGAATTTGAAGATGATTTTGAGAGCAACCAAGTGATATTTTTGGAGTTTTGATTTTTTGATAAGGTCATCCACACAATCCTTGATAATCTTATGGATGAGGTCATGGAAGATATAAGTCATGACATGTTGGTAGGTTGCACCAATGTTATTTAACCTGAAAGGCATGAATATATAGTAGAAAGTTCCCCAAGGGCTGGTAAAGGTAGTTTTATATTGATATTTGAGAGCAATAAAATTTGATTTTAACCTAAAAACCCATCCATAAGAGATAACATCTCATGGTTGGCTGTAAGATCAAAAAATTGGTTGATGCTGGGTAGAGGAAATTCATTCTTGCAGTAGGCAAGGTTGAGGTCATGAAAGTCCACATAAATGTGTAGTCCCCCTATGGCTTTAGTGATGGGTACAAAATTTGAGACCCATTAGGGGTAGTCAATGGGTTCAATAAAGTTGATAAATAAAATATGCTAAGGCTCTTCTTTGATGAGAAGGACTATGTAGGGATGCATGCGTCAAAGCTTCTACTTGATGGGCTTGGTGTCATGGCGAGTGACTATGTTATGGGTAGCAATGGTAGGGTCAATCCCAAGTATATCACTATAAGACCAAGTAAAGGCTATGCTATGGTCTTAGAGGAAAGAGGGGAAGTCCAAAAGTTCCTCAATATTCATTAATTGGCCTATTTTGATAATGTGAGGGTTATCTAGAGTATCCAAGTTGATATTCATGGTGGATTCATTCAACATGGGTGAGGTCTTAGGAGGAAGGAATCTATGGATTGAAGAATCTAAGGCACCAAAGTAGGTAATAATAGAATCATCATCCTGGAATTGAACAATGTTAATGGTAGGGGAGTCTTCTCTTATCATCTCATGATGTTTCAAAGGGATGGTTATGGTCACCCCTCCTTCTAATAAGTTAGGGTTCCAAGACTGATCATGTTGATGAAAAAAAAATTTAGGTGGATGATGTTATCATCCTTACACACTAGTGGAGGTGAGGTCAGTGTGGATGGGATATCTTCTTCAACAATGGTAGTGATGAGTTATTTGGTTTACTTGTTATTAAGTAAGATGAATCCTAGTTTATGATTCTCATGTGGTTTCCTAGTTTTGATGGTGACCAATTCATGTGGGCCATGCTCATATCATCTAAGACCAAAGCCTTTCCAAGCACACTGATGAAGGTATGTCTTGGTAAAGTTTGGTTTATCTAGGTAAAAAAAACTAGCAATGAATGTTTGAGATGGGAGAGGGGTGGTAGAATAACTAAGGGATTTGTCAAGTCCCCCATAGAAAAAGTGGGTCTGATGGTGGGGAGGTCCAAAGGGAATGACAATTCCAACATTGGGGTCATATCTTGGCTAATTAGTAAGTCACCCATACTTGTAAGGAGTAGGGAAAGCATCAAGTACTAGAAGGTGATACTCCCCTAGAAAAAGGTGATGGGAAGTGGATTTCAAATAGTATATGGTAGGGATTTGGTGTGAAGGGATAGAGGAACTAGCTGATGCCTTATTGGTAGCAAGGGATATTATATCTGATTTGGTGTTAGGAGGTTAGGTTTTAGCTATTGAGGGTGTACATGATGGGGGTATGAGGACATCATTAAGGTGATAGGTCATGTTACATGTTGAGAAAGGGATTAGATTATCTTGGATGGTGATGACCTAGCTTTCATGCTCAAACTTAATACAATGGTAGAGGGTAGAGGGAACACAACTCATGGAGTGAATCCAAGGTCATCCCAACAAGATGTTGTATTTGAATTCACCTTCTAAAACATAAAAGTGTTTAGTGAGTGTGTAGGATCCTATATGGATATGAAGGATGATAGTTCCCATGGTCATGACCATGGATCTTAGAAGAAATGAAGGATGTCCAAATATTTAGACATGACATTATCTGACAAGTTGAGGTGGTTGTAGGTGTGGGAGGAGATGATTTTAATGCTATCTCCCCCATTAATAATGACCTATTTGATGTGGGTTTGGTTGATGTACATAGTAATAGAGTGGAATTTGAGTCTTTAAGATGGAAGAAGGATATTTCCAAAACCTTGAAGGTAATAAATTTAAAAATATAAAGGGTACCAACAAAGGTTACTAGAGGTTAGGGGTCATCAGGTTGGACTGTAATAGATTATAAAGCATCTATTAGTGTTTGGTGATGATGGGGAGAGGTAGAGATCAACTCATATAATCTCATATTCACCAAGGTCTGGTGAAGTTGCTTGAGGATAACTCCCCTAATGGATTATAAGGGATTATATTGGGAGGCACCTAAAATAGACACCTTGGGTTTAATAAAGGATGGAGACAATTGGGTGTGGGTTAGTTGGGAGGTAGAAGATGGATACATCCATAGAATGGACACCTTAGACTTCTCCTTATCCTTCTACAGTGATCTGATGACCACATTGATAGTATGGATAGAAGGAGAGGTTGAGTTAATAAACTAGTTAGACTTGTCTTCACTCTGAGGTGAGAGTGGGGGAGTAGGTAAGTGTTGGGTAGGTATGATGGTTAGTTGGATTGGTATGGGTTCCATAGGAGGTTAATATATTAATAGATCATATTCATTGTAAATTTGATGAATAATAGTTTAGAGAGCTTTATAGTTCTCCATATCATAACCAGGTGTCGTATGATAAGAACATACTTGGTGGTCATTGTACTAGATGGTTTAGAAGATAGAGGGTCAAAGGGGCTAATGGGAGGTAAGACTAAACAAGAATTATATAATAACCTACAGAGAATATTCAAGTAGGAATCACCTAAAGGTGGTAGAGGTGTAACCATATTTACTTTGATGATTGAGGTAGGAGGTTGTTTGGAGATAGGTTTGGTGGTAGGTGTTTTGGATAGGGTGTTGTTCTTTTTTGATGGCCTTAGTTTAGGTAAGGAGGTTGATGAGATATAGGTGGAAGATCACAAGGTAGGTATCTTATATATTATTGACATGGTGAAAAGAGGTGCATTAGAAAGCAAATGTGAAGGTGTAACCAAAAGAGGTGGTGGGGTTTTGGTAGAGGCAATTGGTATCTTATTCAAAGTAGAGGGATGAGGCCCCAGAATGAAGGGTAAGGTTAAGGATGGAAAAATTTAGGCCTTCCAACCTTTGTGTGGTTTTGCCTCTTTGGTTTTTTTTGGTCTAGTGTTTGATGGATGGGTTTGAAGAAAATTAGGACTACCTTTACCAAAGGGTGACTAAGGCTTAGTGTAGGGGGGATACCAAGGTTTTTGATTGATTTTTTTGGTTTGGTTTGAGATGGTGATTTGGTTTCTTGGGGTTTATGTGCCTTAGATGGTTGATGGATTGTTGGACTAGTAAAAGGTGTTATTGGTTTGGTTAGTAGGGTAGAAGTTCAGATGGTGGAAGTGGTAGGTTGGTCTACTAAAGGTATGGTTAGGGGTTCTTTCTTGGTGATATAGGGTAATCCTAATGTATAATAAAAGGTGGCTTGATATGTGTCAGGGTTGGAGACAAATTCCAATTTTTTCACTAACTTAGAGAATGGTTTGTAGGTTGGCTTAATTTTATGAATGGTAGACCTGAAAGATAGGCCCCTAGGTTGATATATAGGGATGGTAATATCATCCTCTTCCTCAATCAAAGGATGTGAGGTTGATAAAAGTGGTTCCTTAGTGGGAGGAGGAAACATGGGGTTTCCCTTCTTGAGAATGATTTCCAAAGGGGGAGTAGGTTGTTCGGTAGTTGATGGTAAAGATAGGGCGGTGATGGTTTTTTGTTTTGATATATTGGCTAAAAGGATGGTTAAGGACTCCACCACCTCAATAAGTGGAGTTGGAGAAGATGGTTCTTCCTTGGTTTGGGTTTTAAAGGAGGAGAAGGTAATTATACTACCTCAATAAGTAGAGAGTGTGAGGGATAAATAGGTTGGTCAATAGGATATTTAGTAGGAGTGTGTCATGAACCATGTTAACTATATGGGTATCATGAGATCTCTCAATGTTATTGCTCTCATTCTTGATAGGAGCATTTTTTGGGAAGGGTTACCTAAATATATCAAGGGATTGGTTTGATTGGTAAGCTACCTCTTGTTAATGAGGGATTAGATCAGGCTATTAAAGTTATTACACCTACTAAAATCATGTCCTATAACTTGATGAAAGGAACACTGGTCATTCTCATTATACCAAGTAGGTTCAGGATGAGAAGAGTTAAATTATTGGGGTGGCTTGATTGGAGGAAGTTGAATAGTATTGGATTTCAATAACTTCTCCAAGATATAAGCATAGGATTCTTTAAGTGGAGTGAATTGATTTTAGTTATTACAATTTTGGTTCCTCAGGTTTTGCTTTGAAGAACTAGAGGAATTGAATTAGTTGATAGAAGGTGGGGGAGCGGCTTTTAGGACAACTGCATTCATGGTTCCCTTACTTTTAGTGTTGGTATTGGGTTGGTTGCTGGACTTAGAGAAAGAAGCCTCATTGGTTTTATAGGTTAAATTATTGGTTTTTGAGATTTAGCTTACCCTCATCAATGGCTTGATTCTATAACTTATGTGCCATGGTAAAAGCTTCATTGAAGGTTAAAAATCTTTAGACATGCAATATAGAGGATATATGCTTGGTACATGCTTGAGAAAAGAGATATATGATTTTAGGTTGAGGCATGGAAAAGGAAAGTTGGTTAATTAGGCTTTCTTATAAGCCACAAAATTAGCAATGGATTCATCTTCAAACTATCAGATAGAGTAGAGGTCAGTGATAGAAAATTTCTTGGAGATATTGATTAAAAAATGGTCTAAGAAGGTTTGAGCCAATTGGGTGAAAGAGAAAAGGGAGTGCTTAGGTATGACACTATATCAATCCAAATCTAAACTAGCTAGGGACATGGGGAAGGTGCAAAGGAGAAGGGAATCATTATAGGTGATGAGATAACAAGCATGCCTAAATTACCTAAGGTATTGTTGGGGATGCTCCTTTGAAATTTAGAGAACTTAAGAAGTTCCCATTAGGAAGGATATGGCTTGATAGGTATGGATGGATGGATGGGATCATTACAGATTTGGTCATATGACAAGATGTTATGTGCTCCCAAAATAGATGAATCCAAGGTGGTCATCTTATATATAATCATCTTCATTAGGTTTTCTTGATGTTGTGCACTTGAAGGGTTGTAGGATGCATACTGCTGCAGTGGTTGGGAAACATGCTAGTAGTGGGTGGAAGGTTGGGAGGCTACCACATATTGGTAAGTGGATGCCAATGGTTGGGTGAAAGATACATAAGGATAGGTAGATGTATGTGGTTGGGTAGTGGGTACATGACCTTATAGATTAGGGATTTAGCCAATGGTTGGTCCAAGGGGTGCTTGTTAGATAGGAGTAGTAATTAGGTTGGTGACCAATGGGAGGGTGGTAACCCTTATGCTGATCAGTGCCAATGTAGTGGGTATGAATACCACAAGGATTTGAAGTAGAGTAGTGGTTGATGGGTTGGAGGTAGCTAAAGGAAGGTTGGTAGTGCTAAAGGTAGGCACTTTTATTATGGAGGAGTGGTTGGTAGGAGTACAAAGTATAATGGAAGTGGTAGTTTGGGTTGGTTGGTTTTCAATGGTAGTCTCAAAGGGGTTGTTGGTTGATAAGGAGGCTTGGGTAGTTAATGGTTGAGTTGTGACCATGGCAATGGAGGAAATCCACATGAGGTGTAGAGGCATGCCATAAGGTAGATCTATGGGTGGAGTTGAAGCTGGGATATGGTAAGATGTGGTTGTAAGATAATGTTGCAAGGCCATGGGATTATTTTCTAAGAAAGTGAAAAAATATACATCTCCTTGAGGAACCTCTCAAGGGAAAGTAGGACTTATCAAGGGGTGAGGAGAGTTTTCTAGTTTGGAAACATAGTCTATGGATGAAGAGGTAGGTTGGCTTAGTGATGGGTTTTTCTCCAAAAGGTCTCTTGGATGTTGGTGAATGAGAACCATAAAAGATAGGGGATATAGAAAATAACCTTAATACTCAAATAAAGAAAAGACAATAAAATGATCAAATAAATAAAATCACACTCTAAAGGATATGTTAATCACTAGAGTTTTAATTAATATCACTTTTGGCTTATGCTTTAAGAATACATGTGACTAAAATAGGTTTGTAGATCAGGTACTAAAAAAGAAGTCTATGGTTGGCTTTAGGTTATGTTTTGGTGCTAAAAAATAATATATATTGGAATCAGTATGTATCTTAGTATTGGGGCGTACCCCCTCACTTCACACACTACAAAAATAAGGGTGTTGGGTGCTTAGCCAATATATATTGATATCTAGAGATTGTACTCAACCAGAGAGCTGAGTTGGTCCTCCCCTTGGTAATGACTTCCAGGTAGGATTGCTGAGAAAGGATAAGGTTACTACTAGGTGATGAAATCCTAGTCGGGCCTTATCTCAAGTTTTTTTGATGCTTAATTGATGAAAGTGGTTTGGTTTAGTGTGTAAAACAAAGATTGAAGCTATGATAGATTACTTTGCCTTTAAGTTAAGCTACATGAACAAAACTTTCAAGCAGTCAATGTATGCACTTGATTTTAATCCCAAAAGAAACTTTTGATTTCATTAATGAGCATATAATAAAGAGAGAATGAAAGTAAATAATAACCCAAATAAAGGCACAAGGGTCCCATCGAGCATGCCAAAATGTTTTGATGAATTTCTTGATTATTGTTGGAAAGAGGAAAAATAAGAAACTAAGTATGGGTATGGTTAAAAAACCTGATTGATTATGCATGCATTGAAATCAAAAGATTGTGAAGAGTTCCTCTATGGCTTGGGAGGATGACTTGTAGATAAGAAATCACTAAAGCAAACATATTTGTTAGATAGATATTTGAGTGGATTGCCTAGTGATAGCTAGATCCCAAAAGCAAGATCTTCCTTAGGGGATATCAATTTACACATTTTAAATAATTAAGTTTATAAATAGAATAGAATTTACTTACATCAATAATCAAAAGGTACTGAAATTGAACACAAGAATTCTTGCTTAGAAAATAGACTAGAAATGATTAAAATAATAATTGAGATAATTAATACTAGTGCTAGGGAGTTGGGGTATGCTTCAGGAAATCAAAAAGGGGTATGTGAATAGGCAAGAACATAAATAATTAGGTTTGATTGGGTATAGGTAGGTGAAAATAACTTGCTGATTTTTACTACCACAGTAACCATCAACAATTAAGATGACCATTGGCACTTAAGATGACCATTGATGATCAAGGTGACCATAAATGGTTGGATAGATGTTGGTGGTTGAGTCTACCATCAACAGTTACTATGTCTAGATTTGGGTCAGTTAAAGGGATTATTGACAAGATCTAAAGATGTATTTCAAGGGATGGGTAAGGCTTTGATTGATTAAAAAATGGAAATAATGAAAATGAATACTGAGAAATAAGTACTTGTCTTACCAAAAGTCAATTAGATGGATGGCTGAGGTAGTTGACCTATTGGTTGAATCTAGATTGATTTAGATAGAGTAATGGTACCTAAGAATTTGATGGAGAGGTGGTAACAAATTGATTCTATGATATGATTGATGGTTTGCTGATGATAATTTACCTACAAAAAGAAACTCTTGAATACACAAGATCCTAATAATAATTACAAATCATTTGACCTCTTTGTTCTTCTCTCTTATAGGGAAGGCAAGAGAGATGCAACAACACATGAACTGGGCCTCCTAAATTTAACTTATGAATGCAATTTTTCACAACAAGAATTAAATGAGTTATTTTAAGAAAATCAAAGCAGGTGAGTTTGCATGTTTGTTCTTGAGGAGGTGAACCCTAACCATCGATGGTCAGGGTGACTGTCGATGGTTAACTTTACCATCGATAATCAAGGGTGAAAGGTAAAAATGGGGAAAAGGTTAGGTTAAGTCAGTTTAGCGAAATTGACTATGGGTAAGCTTTGTTAGGGGTTAGAGGGTTTAATGGTCCTAAGGGGGTCCCAAGGTGCTCTAGGGGTATTATGGCATTTAGAATCATGGTGCACATATTTCTAATGTCTACAAGAACATTGAACTTAGTCTAGTTATGTATGTTACATACTTATAAAAATATAATACAAGTGTGGTTATAACCACTATTAGATACCAAGAAGATGGCTGCATCAATTCATCTTTTAGTTTAGATGATGGTTGGTGAAACCCTTAGAGCATATGGTTGAGTTGAGTTGACATGAGGATGTGATGTGAAATCTAATAATTTATTGATGTGTGAAGAGCTATGAGCTATAATGTATAACTATGAGACACATGGGGCTACAAGCTACATAGGATGTAGAAGTCACTGAACTAGTGCAAAATGTATTCAATGCATGGGCTAGTGAGATGTTCAATTCTTCAAGTTACAATGCAAAACTAAAAATCATACAAGGATGTTAGTTGTGAAGTGCACAAAGGTCAATGTAAAAAAATTGTGATAGAATTCAAGACTTGTGCATTTGAATTGGAACAAACTTTGGGTAAGGAGAGAAAAATATTAGGTGAGAGGTGTGTGTCTTATATACTAGAGTGAATGGAGTAAGATAAATTATGTGAGAACTACACATAGATCATTCTCCCTATTTTGAATAAAAATGGTGTTTAATTCATGACTGTGTAGTTTTAAAAATTACAATTGAAGTTACTAGGAAATGTACCACTTGGCCTGATCAACATAATGTCTAACCTTCACCACTCATAAAAGTTGATGTACACCATAGAGGGTGCATGTGTTTATCACTTTGATGATCTGGTCCTTTTCTAAGGGATGTGAATGTGAAGTATCCAAATCAGAAGGATGTTATGTCACTATTGGCTCAATAAGTGGTAGAGTGTAAGGCTTGATTATCTCCATGTAGAAGAATATGTGCATTCCTAACTATTGAGGCAGATCAATAATGAAGGCATTTTCACTAGTGACATGCAAAATGGTGTAAATGTTATAGTGCATGAGATTTATCTTCTAGTGTGGGCCTTTGAAGCATTCATTTTGAATTTACAACCAAACTTTATTGCCTACTAAGAATGCATGAGGTGTGTGATGTAAAATGTGGTGATCTTTTTACTTAGCTTGAGTGTGAGAGAGGATATACTAAACTTCATGGTGAATAGACTAGATGTGGCATATAAACAAGTTGTCTTTGTCTACTTCCCATTCTTGTGTGTGTAAATCATGGATTGATGGAGTTTGGTAGGATATGTTTAGAGGTGATTAAGCTTGAAACCTAAGACATGTCTAGAATAGACTATGACTAGTAGAGCTTGAAGAACCATGTTATAGGCATGTTGAATATACAAGATATTATCATCTTAGGTGCAATCATGCACATAGTTATACATTCATAGGATAAAAATAAGTGTGGGATTAACCACTTTAGTTTACCCATCTATTTAGGGATGAAAATCCATCGACCGATGAAACTATGTACCCATTAAATCCCATAATTTTTTCCAAAAGTGGATCACAAAGCACAAATTATGATAAGAGATGATGGATGTTGGTAGCTAAAAATATACCCAAACATGGTTGAATAATTCCTATGTAGTGAAAACTTTTCTAGTGTCTTTTTTGCATGTGACCATGATATCCATATTGTAAAATGGATCTACTAAAATAAACACAATGTCATGTTTCATCTCATTGTAGGAAATCTAGTCACAAAATCCATACCAATAAATTCCCATGGTTTAGATGGAACTGGTAGATGTGTGTAAAGTCCTAACTTCCTATTCATGGGCTTGGTGATACAACAAGTAATGTAAGACTTGATGTGGCACTCCATGTCTATGCACATGTGTAACCAGTAGAAATGGTTCTACAATGTAACTAGAATATTTGTCATGCTGATGTTTCCCAAGGCCTTGGTAGGGTGTGTCTCCTAGATGAGTCTGTGTAACTAGTAGAAATGGTACTGCAATGTAACTAGAATCTATGTCATGCTAAAGTTTCCCAAGGCCTTGGCAGGGTGTGTCTCCTAGATGAGTCATTGATAAGGTGAAATAGAGGGAACACATATATGTTAAAGCTTGTATAGAAGTTAGTCAAATAAGTATAAATTTTAAACTTATGTATGGTGTAAGTTGTAGCAAAGTCATGGTCAACTAAGTAAAGAGGAACCAAGTCTATGAAATTATGGTCACATGTGTCTAACACTATGATGTGTATGCAAAATGATAGTCAGATAAGATAATATTTAGGATTATTTTCCTTATTTTTCTTGATATTGATCACAATATGGAACTACTACATGTAAGTCATCCATTTCATGTGGTGTGCCTTTTCCAACTTATTTTATGACTTTAGGAACTAAAGTAGTTTACAGTCCGAATAAATAATTCTCTCCTTCTTGAGAATTTAGTGTCACCATTACTTAATTACTTATATATTATCATATAGTTAATTCTCATAAGTGGAGTACCTTTTTACCATGTTGCCAAATGTCTCAGAGTGTTATGTGACCATATATCCATGTTAGATGAGTATTGCATAAAGTGTGTAGTTAGACACATTAGTGTAAGTTTTAAAGGTTTATGCAATTCTAAGTATAGAGAGAGCAAGTGATACACAAATGCATTATTTAAGTACCTCAAAAGTGCATTGTTGTTCACAAGTCTAGTCAAACTTTGCTTTTACATGGGTGATATATCTAAGATCCCAAGAGATGTGCAAGAAACCAATTATGAACTTATAGTAGAAGTTAAAAAGTCTAAGAATACTCCTCAATTATATGAGATTACATGAAGTAGGATAATATTTGATTGCTTTGATCTTCTATAAATATACTTTGATTCTAATGTGATTAATGATTTAAGCTAGGTATTGTATATACACCTTTCCAAATGTACACTTTGTAAAGCTGGCTTGTAACTTATGTTGGTGTAAAGTGTCTAAGACACATGAGATGTGATTCATATGCTTCTACCAAGTATTTTTGAAGATGAAAATGTCATCCAAGTAGATAATCATGAAGAAGTTTTGGAATGGCCTGAGTAGTTCATCCATCAAACACATGAAAGTGGATAGTGCATTGGTAAGGCTGAAGGCATGACGAACTATTCATACAATCCTTCATGAGTCTTAAATGTTATCTTAAATACATATTCAAGATGGAATGGAACCTAATGCTAACCTAAATTCAAGTCAATTTTGGTGAACTATTATGTGCCTTAGAGCTAGTCCAAAAGGTTGTCAATTCATGTTAGTGGATAATGATTCTTCACTGTGATTTTGTTAAGTGTATGATATTATATGTAGAGGAAAAAAGACCCATCCTTATTAGATGTGATGACTATTAGGCTCCAATAAGGTGAAAATATATGCCTGATCCTTCCATGATTAAGAAACTCTTGAATATGGTGCTTGACTTCATCATTCTCCCAAATTGATTTATGATAGAGGGGGTTATTCATAAGAGGGTTTTTAGGGACCAAATTAATATAGTGTTTTAATATGCTTTATTTTAAGATTACTTGAGGATTTTCAAAGACTTTACTACTCTACTCTAGTAACTTATCAAGTTGTTATTACTATGATTATGTGTGAGTGTTGTGTGTTGTCAGGTTGTGATTCAATTTCATCTATATATGTGTATTAGGGTAAACCATGAGTAACACGAACTTATGAACATGTGAGATGAACTTGTGATATTTATTAGTAGATAAAAAGGTGACTTTAGTCATGGGTTATAACTCAAATAGGTTTTAATAAGCAATCTTATGTATGAATAGTCTAGTGTTATGGTTTGTATTGATATGTAAGTTCACAATCATACAAGTATGGTATGCCTAGTAGTATGTTGTAGACCCATAGAGGCATGATTTTAGAAGTGACATTGTCCTCTATAGGCTTGAATTTATATTGTTAAGTACATTACCACTGGACATGCATATCTTTCCCCTACTAGAGCCACCCTAAATAGTTTGTCATTAGGTGCACAATATTAGCAAGACCAAGGTGATGAGTTGTGTATTGTGTGATGATGTTCTTTTGGATACCACTATCAATTATGACATGAAGAGGTTGATCATTCACCTATAAATTGGTATGAAATAAATGTTTGTGCTATATAAAGATGTTGATTGTAGTGGTGTTGGTGCTTAGATAAGATGCATATTGATCAATGTCATCCATCGATGTGGGTCCTGAAGTATATTATTCAAGTATGGATTATTACACGTGGAAATTATAATCATCATGAGTGGATGAGTGATGGAGATGCCATCAATTTTCACCAGACTTCTTAGTATTTTCTTTATCTAAAGTAGAAGGTGATAGAGTCTTTGAGGGTTGATATATATTATTGTGTGTATCTCTTTTATGAGGTGTGATTTTGATTCTATGTAGAAGCTTGTGATGTGGATTTGTGTGAAGGTTTGAATTTTTATGCTATAATAGATGAAGTGGTGACACACTTCATCATCTTTGCCTTGGTTTCAATCTTGGTAACATTGTGATATACTTTCCTCAAAGTGTTGTAAGTCAATAACTCCATCTTCACATAGATATAGGGTGAGATTCCATTAATGTAATTCAACACCTTATGTTATTTTCTCAAGTTCTCATGTAGGTACATAAAGTAGTCATGGAAAATGTTGGTGTATTATTCTATAGATTGATCTTTATGATGACATAGTTTTTAAAATTTGATGTATTCATCTTCAAAGTTGTGTAAAGGGTAGTATTCCTATTTTAGTGTGTCAAAATATGTCTTCTAGGATTTAATTAGAACACACTCTTGTGTGCCCTATATATTGAATATCCACATTAGTGAATAACTAGAGTGGAAATCTTCAATACTATGAAGGTGATCTTCTCATCATCAGTAAAATAAGTGACTAAGAAGTATGCCCTGAGTTGCCAAATCTAGGCATCCATTGCTTTAGCATTGATCTTTCCTTCAAATAGAGGGATGTTGAGATTTACTTTAACTTTGAAGGGGGTTTGTTATTAAAACTATTGGTGAGTAGCTATGGAGGTTTGGAAGAAGGTATTAGATTGATTTGTACCATAAAATCATGAAATTATCCAAAATGTTCAGTGCATTGTAACTCCAATGCATCGATGATGAGCTTTCCTACCTTAGGGGATACCTCAGGTTACTTTTAGGCATCAACCCTATTACTTTTGATAAGATGTTCTTTCATATATTCTAAAATAAAACTCATTAACTAACCTTATTTATTGAGTTATGCTCACATGTTTAGTCCATGTTTGGTTATTAACCTTATTAGGCAATGATGAGACAGGGCTTTCTCAATCCCCTTCTGCAACTCTTTGGACATCTTTTGTAAAATGTTCCATAGGTGATTTGGAACATTAATGGTCCTATCATGCCTTAAGTGATTTAAAAATTTAAACTAGAGAGTATAAATTAGAGAGTACCTTCCTTTATAGGACATATATCTGATGATGTATGAGGCTATTTCCATCTAGGATGTAGGTAAGCTGAGTCTCTCCACACCATCTTTATTGACTACTAGCCTTTCATCTCTCTGATAGAACTACTATCTAGCTTCTTGACCATTGGATTTGTCTTGTCAGTTCTCTCCTATACTTGGCAACCTAGTTACCTATTTTACCAATTCTTTAGTGATTGGAAATGTGATGCCATGTATAATAGCTTTCTTTCTTGTATAAGATCTTGAAAATTCCCTACCAAGGGGTTCTAAGAAATGCTATAATTTCTCAAAATAAGTGTTACATATAACTCTATTAAAGACAACCAAGCTGGCTGGGTCTCCTTAAAGTTGCTTATGATATGTGGGTTCCCTTCTCATAATTAACCCTCCCATTCTGCTAAGTTTAGCTTTCTATCAATCCTTTCAACTGGTAATTGACAACACACTCTATTTGGATTCTAAATTTCTAACTATAACAAAGCAGGGTTTGCTCAATAATGGTAGTTTATGGTTGCAATTTATAGGTTGCAAGTTTTGGCATGCTTCAAGTTTACATGAATGGTTGTACTTGCAAGGGAAACCAATGAAAGTGATTGTTTTCCCTATAAGTTATTATGTCATCATTATGATGTCTAATTTTGCATGTAATGGATCTTGTAGTGCATGGTATTATTTCCCAAAGCATTCTCCCCCTCCCACATGAGCTGTCACTTGTTCCCAAGTGATGTGGAATGAGTAGGATGGAAGAGATAAAATGGAGACATGATTAGGGATATAAGGGTGGGTTTAGATGTCATCATGAGGGTTTAAGTGTGAGTTGAGAGGTATTAATGAATGATATGTTAATGATTTAATATTATTTTAAATATAATACATGCTATATTAAAATAATAAACACCTTCCTATGATCAAAATATATGACACATGTTTTTAATAGTTTACCTAGGGTTACACTAAGGATTTGCGTGTGAATGTTTATATGTGAGTAGTTGATAGAATCTAATTATTTTTTTGTTAGTTATAACTATAGTGAAGTGTATCCCTTTGAGTAATTAGGATATCATATAATGTTAGCCTTCCATGGTGCCCTTAACTTGCCTGCATACAATCACGATAGCTTGCATGGAATTGGAATAGGGGTCTTGGAGTTAGATGAGAGATTATTGTCCTCCTACCACAAGGTGGTTACTAAAAATTTATGTTATCCAAGTCAGGTGTTGTATAAACATGGAAGAGGGTATTTTAGGGTGTTATTGTTATGTGATCTTCCTCTACAAGAGCCTGTTAATGATTTGTTTTTGTGCTATCTTACTCCCTATGGATTTTGTGCCTAGTGAATTTTTCCTTTAGCAACTAGTAGGTCATTCAAACTTGGGACCTATGCTCCAAAAATCCTATATCTCACTATGTGATAGAGTGAAATCATCTCCATGAAATGACCAAAAGCTGAAAGTATTTCATGTGTGTCCCTATAACCATAAATTTTGGTCTGTAATATTCTAAATGGAGATTGGAAGTGTATGTTGTTATTATGGTTCTTACGTTATTGTTCAGGGGTAAGCTTGAGCAAGGTTTTGAATTTTGTTCTAATCCTCCTTTACTTATCTAGTGTCTTCCATGTATTTCTCAAAATCTCATAGCCAAGGCCATAACTTAGAGTTTGTGAAGAATATTTTGGTATGTGCTTAAAGAGGTGTTAGGGTGTACCTTAAATAACTAGAGGTGGTGCCCGTAGCAACTACAAAGTTATGCCCAACTGTGGGGAAGGTGCCCATATCAGCTACAAAAGAGCCTATATCAATTAAAAAAATACCTTCATTGACAAATATGTTTATAAAAATGGTGAGGGAGGTACCTATAACAACCATAGAATAACCCATGGCAACTGGGGGAAGATGAATAATTTTTCTCAGAATAATTTTTAATTTTTACCCCTAAATAGATAACAAGTTAGTTTTCTATTTAGGTCCATTTTATAGTTTTGGGCAACCAACAGGCTAGTTTTCTACCTAGAAACTACCAACAACACACAAAAAGGGTTTTCATTGTTGGTTTTTTTGACTCTAACTACTTCTTGTAGTAGGATGTTTATTCTGGGTTTTTGCCAAGTCAGTAGTGAGGGTGACTAGTCAAGGACCAAGTGAAGGTCTCAGTCTTCATGCCAAAGGAAGGCTAGGATGTCATCCTCTCCTTCATATATGTGTTGGTTGGTTTTAACTTTATTTGGTGAGACATGATGCTAATCCAACACATCATTGTATCCATTTTATAATTACATGTGTATGTGCTTGGTGAAATCCTCTTGAGTGAGTGGCTTTTTGTATAAATTTAGTCTATGGCCATTGACTTGTAGATAAAATATTACTAGATAAATAGTTGGAGTTGAACTATTTTATTATCATAAACATGTTCAATCTCAAATGGACCAAGCCATTTGATCTAGAGTTTTCCCTTATATCCTTGTATTTTGAATAAAAAAGAAGAGGCCAATCTCCTGCATTGAAGTGCCTAGTCTTAATGTACCTATCATGACATCCAATCTGCTGGTGCTATACAAGTTCTATGTTCTATAATGCCTATTATTTGTATTCATCTAAGAAATTTAGTTGCATAAGCATTTCTTTCAATTCTTCAAATATATCCATCCTAAGTGCTAGTGTTGTACATAAGGTCTTGTGGTCAAATTCAATTGGCAAGATAGGTTTCTCCCCATAAACTAACTCATATGTGATGAAGCCTGTATCAGCCTCCCACGTGATTCTATAAGCCCTAAAAGCTTTAGGAAGTCTAGCCTCCCAATCCTTATAAGACATACTAATAGTCTTGGTCAAAATATTTTCGAACTCCCTGTTGGTAACTTCCACCTATCCATTAGACTGTAAAAGATATGGAGTTGATTTATTATGCTTGATCTCGTATTGTTGGACCAAAGTAATAATTAAACTAACAATAAATTGGGGTCCTTGATTAATGACCATTTCTCATGGCACACCATATCTTATGAATATTTCTTCATATAGGAAAGCTACCAACTTCTCATCCCTGGTGTGTGTAAGAGCCTTTACTTCCACCCATTTAGTGACATAGTCAATACATATAAAGATGTACTCTTTGTTGTTATATTTTGGATCAAAAGGTCTTACAAAGTCTAGGTCCCATTTTTCAAATGGTTCAAGCACCATTTGAGGCTGTAAAGGCATCTCAGCTAAATGTGTTGGTGTCCTCATATGCTGACATCTTTCACAATGAGTAGTATACCTTATTTCATATTTATGGAGTGAGGGATAATAATATCCTATATTCAAGATTTTTACTACTATACGATTGGTTACAAAGCACCCTCCATAGGGTTCATCATGGTCAGATTTGAAGATATCTAGAACTTCATCTTCTCTGAGACATCTTTTGATGATAGAGTCAAGCCTAGTATAGAAAAGGAATCTAAACAGCCATGAATACCTACCACTTTTTTGAATCAAAACTATTTTTTTCTTAGAGAGGAAGTGCTATGGAAGTAACACTATGACAAGGTAGTTAACAATATCAACATACCAAGGTGTGGTAAGGGTGAGGGAGAATAGGTGCTCATCTAGAAATGAGTCATCCACTATGGTATATTATTGAGGGGGTTGTAGGAATCATAAGAAGATAGCCATGCCATTGTCCTTACCAGGATTATCTACAATAGTTAGAGTAAATTCTTATAATAACAACAAGCGTCTTATCACTTTGCTTGGGACAACTAGTTTGTTTATAAGGTATCAAATGGCTATATGGTCTATATGAAAAAATACTTGATACCCTATGATGTAGTGATGGAACTTATTGATAGTATAGACTACTATCAAGATTTTTTTTCAATAACTATGTAATTTAATTTTGTTGCCTATAAGTTTTTACTTACAAAACATATAGCATAATTGAGTACTTCCTATTTTTATCCTATCACAGCTCTTAAGGCAGTATCTAAAGTGTATATGTGAATATGGAAGAGAAGTTTCCAATCAAGACCATGTAGAATAGGGGTAATGCTCAATAGTTCCTTAAATTGTTTGAAGGCTATATCAAAGGTAGGAGTCCAAATGAATTTAGCATCTTTAGTCAAGAGAGTGAATAATGGTTCTATTAATTTGCTAAAATTGTTGATGAATCTCCTATAGTAACCAACATATCCTAAAAATCTCTTGACATCTTTTTGTTTCTGAGGAATAGGTAGGTTTTTTATGATGCTAATTTTTACAAAGTCAACATTAATTCCTTTAGTAGATACATGGTGACCTAAGACACTACCTTCTATCATAAGCATATAGGATTTCTTGTGACTTAAATATAAATGGTGCTCTTAACAACATTGCAACAGTTTCTCTAGGTCCTTCAAGCACTCATCAAATGTTTTTCCATAAACAATGAAGTCATCCATATAAATTTATACACATTTATTCACCATATCTACAAAGATACTCGAGACAACCCTCTAGAATATTATAGGATCATTACATATCCCAAAAGGTAATATAACATAGGCATAAGTACCCAGTGATAAGTGAAGGTGGTCTTCTCCTATTCCTCAGGAGCAATCCTAATCTAATTGTAACCACTAAAGCCATCAATAAAGGCAAAATATTTCTTCCCTGCTAGTGTATACAATGTTTGATCAATGAAGGGTAGAGAAAAGTGATATTTTTTGGTTACCATATTAAGTTCCTTGTAATTTATGCATATACTCCATTCTCTATTTTTATTTGGTATAATTACCAATGGTGAAACCCTTTCAATATAAGAGGTGGGATATATAAATCTAGTAGTCAGGATTTTTCTATAATTCCACTTTGACTATTTCTTTAAGAGATGGATTCATCCTACATTGTGGCTATCTAATTGGTTGGCACTCTTCTTTGATATAGATATGATGTGTGCATGTTTCTAGGTTGATTCCTTGCATATCCTCACAATCCCATGTAGAAGCACATTGGTTTGCATGCAACATGCTAACTAGACACTTTTACTCATTTGACTCCAACTTATTATTAGTAAGAAATATTTTTTTTGGAGAGATTTTAGTTTATCGTGAGAGTACTTTCATCATTTATATATTAATAATGGATCTAGTTTGGCTATAGCTATGAGGTAGTAGTTGGTGGAATATTTTTTGTAAAGATGCATTAGAATTATCTTCTTTTTAGAGGCTAGAAAATTGGCACTCAACACATTATAGGTGGGTCAGATCTATAGAATGAGTTTTGTAATTATTTTGGAGAAGATTGGAGAGATTTTTTTTTTTTTTTTTTGATCAACCAAGATGCATGCAAGGTCTATGGTAAATATAGGAATTCAGGGAGGCTGGTCTACCTCATCTTCTTCAGCCCATAATGTATGATCTGGTGCTAAGGTTGGCTGTGCTGGGGGATAGAGGACCAACTTCTTAGTGTCGTTGTCAATAAAGATCAACATGTCACCTAATATGTAGTTGATGAAGGCATCAATTTTGGCAAGCCAAAGTCATCTTAAGATAAGAGGATATCCTCCTAAATTAAATTTTGGCTGTAACACAATGAAATCTGTAAGATACTCCTAAAAATCTATAGTAATGACAAAATATTCAATGACTCCTTCTGGTCTAATTGTAGACCTATCAGCCATTTGTAGTATTGTAGATGTGGGATGAATATTATTTAACTATAGTTTGTTCATGTTTTTAGTTGTCATTACATTTATCGAAGCCCTTAGATCTATCAGCGTATTAGATAGCTATTGATCATGGATCTATACTATTACTATTGGACATTTTGGATTTGAATATTTCTTTGGCAGGGTGTTTTCCAAAATAATGTCTACCAACTGGCTAATCATATGCACAGTATTACAATCCTTTTTTATTTTAAGTTTACATAGACATAAGTCTCTAACAACTTTATAATAAATGGGCACATCCTTGATGGCCTAGAAGAGAGGAATTCTAACACAAAGATTCTTGAGCTATCATATGAAATAAAATTTAGGCTCAATTTCATGGCATTGAAGGCTAAGACATTCTAAAAATGGTGGGGATGCTTCATAAACAAATTTATTTATTGGTTTAGAGAGTTCTTACAGTGGTGAAGGTGGGTTAACATGATTTTTTAGAGTTTTTTAATTTAGCTCCATTATTATGGGTGGGGATAGAGGTGGTATAACTTTCCTTGAATGTAGGTGAACCTCACTTATGTTCACCATATATACCAAGTACGAGATGGGCTAAATACTAAATGTTTATTGTACCAACTTATTTGCATGATTCTATATAAGTTGGATAGGGAGCTAGTTAGTCTTGGGTGTAGCTTGAGTATTGGACATAAGAGTAGGAGGTTGTTGATTTTGTGGAGGGAATCCTCCATGATGGTTTCCCTAGGGCTGATTGGGTCTCCAGGACTGCTACCACTAGTTTATGAAGGGTGGGCCTTGGGGTGTTTGATAAGCTTATATACAAGGTGGGGATACATTTTGTGAAGGCTACTAAGAGGTGGTGGGGTAGCTTGTCTGAGGTGACTGCCATCTAAAATTAAGAGGTGGGACATTTATCCATGGACTAGTCCAATTGGGAATAGTGTTTATAAATTATGAATTAAAGGAGGTAAAATTTGAAAAAGGTGGATTTTGTCCCATACCTGGATAAGATGGTCATTAAATCCATAGCTTTCTTTGTGCAACATATAAAACTTGGTCTACATCTCCTCTCATAGTGTGTAGCTCTACTATTTTTGGTTTTTTAGTTGTGATGTTTGTTACTTTAGCTTTAACCTTGTGACACCTATAATTTATTTTATTCTTCTTACAATTTGGATAATAGATGGTCAAAGCTTGATCCAAGGCTGCTTGATTTTGACTTGAGTACAAGATATACAGTTAGGTATCTAAGTGTCTAATGATGTCTTATTTCATGTCTTGTAACAGGTTACTAACTTCAAATTTTGATAGGCCACTTGTAGCTACTAGTGGAAGCTTACTGCCCCTGACTTTGTTTATGGAAGACCTAGAATAATTCTTGCTCAACTCCTTGATGTTTGTAAATGGAAGATGGGAGATATCTCCCCCACTCATTAGGTCCAAGGCTTCCAAATAATTTTCTTAAAATCCTTTTAGGAAGATGAGTTTTAGAGGTTCTTCTCTTAGTGTACTTTGCTTGAATTTCTATACACTGAACACGAACCACTCAACATAGTCTTCCAAAGATTCATCCCCTTCTTGAGTCATCTTGAAGATGTAATTTCTTATATAATTTCTTCCTTATCCATATTCCTAATACTTAGCCAAAAATTTATTTTTCATGTCCTCCCAAGTGTGGACTTTTTTACTACCCAGTCCCATGAACCAACAAAGTGCTGAGTCTTTGAGGGTTACTATAAATAGATTAAATTTATATGCATCATATCTATATTTATAGATTATATAGAGGATCAAATTCAAACCAAAAAGTGTTCAAGTCTCCTGATAATGTACCTCTAAAATTGGGAGAGGCTGAGGGTTGGATATTATTCATTTGTGTTACACCTATTGCATATGGAATAGGAAATTCAAAAGTAACTATGTCTCGAGTCATGTTGTCATCTATGAACTCTCCTTCTTCATTCATGATGAATTTTATTATGATATGGATACCAAATGTACTTAATATCTCATCTTAAAATTCTATTTCAGTTCTTTCATCAACATGAAAGTAAATGTTTATCTTCTGATCCGTACTCTTTTTACCAGAAGAGAAATCTAAAGATTCTCCTGAGCTTTCTTTGATTTGTTCAAGAAAGCTTTGTTGGAATGCTATTATGATGTTACATTTTGGAGTGTTTGGTTTGTGAAATTTTTCTCCTTAAATCCTCTTTACTAACTTAGCTAATGCTTCCTCCACTTCTATTTCATTTTTCAAAGCCAATAGTACTTCTTTTGCAAGCTACTTCCTTTAGTTTATAGTGTTTTCTTTTTCAAGAGCCCTTCGACTTATGGTATATTTTTTAACAAGATTCTTAGTTGCTATAAGTATTTTTGGTTCTTTCCCAATATTAAGTTGTGACTTTTTTGGTAGGAATCTCCCTCAAGAATCTCTTTCTCTCTACATAAAACTTTTGCCACACCTTTCAGCTGTCCTGTCCTTTTCTGCATAGAATTAGTGTCTTTTTTTATTTTTCATGTGTTCTAGGGGGTTGTTTTAGAATAAACAAAAAGTACAATAAAGGAGTTTGGAAATAAAAATGATTATAATTTAAATTTTAAATCTATTAAGTAGTAAATTTATCTACTGGAAGTGATAAAATTACTCTAGAAAGCAAAAAATGAAAGTAGGAAAATTATCCTAGAAAATAGATAATGAAAGTAGAAAAATTAAAGGCACACTTTGTAGAAAATAAATCACTCTTATAGGAAATTAAATTCTAAAAAAAACATGAAATAAGTAAATTACAAGATTGTAAAGAGGCATTCAAGGTTGTGTACCATCAACATCCATAAACACTGTAGTGTCCTCACTCAACTTGCCCGACTGGGTAGGATAGTGCATAAAAAATGTTGTTCACCATCAACATATAAAAACTTAGACATCTAGCATAAGACATCATAGTTTCCTCACTCAACTTTCTTGACTGGGTTGGACAGTGCATTAATCAATCTTGAAAATTAATACTTGATTTTAGAAAATAATAATTGATACCCTCCCTGACAAGAGTGCCAAAATGTTATGTAGACTTATTACCTAGTTAATACTAGATTCTTAAGTCTGATTAACATTAATTGTCAACCTAGGGTACTTATGCTTTTTAGGGATGTTAGCACTATATATGCATTATTTATCCATAGATTATCTTATTTACTAGCTGTAGTATAATGAAATTTTACTAAATTCACTAGATGGTTATACTAAAACTATTATAAAAAAATATAATAGAAATAATTCAAACTTATGAATCACACATGCATCACACTTTATATAATCAAGATAATAATGAAATTAACTTACACAACACACTTAACTAAGGAGGGTCAAGATCTTCACTGCAAATCCATCTGAGGGGGCCCTTCCTCATTCAAAACTAAGTTTTAATCCTTCTCCAAGAGACTTGCCAAAGCTTCTTACATAATTAACCTTCTCATTACTTAAATATGTAGTAATTAAAGATTGATACAAAATATTACAATATTCATAATGCAATGACTTCTATAATTCTACTATTTTGTTATCATCTATCCAACTCCTAATCTGATCTAGGTTCTACCATTAAATATAGAAGGTAATTTATTAGCTTTTAACCAAAAACACTAAACTAGGGAAAGATACAAATACTTAGGAACTTTCCCAATCACCTTCAGGTGATTAGTAACTGAAGTTACTTGTTTTAGGCTTGATTAGGTTAAAGACAATGTATATTGTTTTATTATTTTACTTTTTTTGTCTCCTTCCCATTGTCCTTGTCTTTCTCATCTTTGGTAGCACATCTAAGTTTCCTTGCATGTGGGAAGCCATACAATATCTATGGTCCTTTTCAATCATTCATTTGATTCCTAAGATAGTTATATGTGTCCTTAAGATATAGTCACGACAATAGTTTTGTTCTATATAATGGTTACATTCATCTTGTAGGTAGAAGCCTACAGTTGCTCTAGTCACCTTATAGTGGCTATGAGTAACATATAGGTTGAATCCTATAGTTATTTCAGGTGATTTGTAGTGGCTACAAGAAACCTATAAGTGGAAGCCTATAGTTGTTGAAGGCATGTTAAAATGGATATGGGATACTTATAAGTGGAAGCCTATAGTTACTATGGGCAACCTATAAGTGTTGTACCCAAACAAGATTCCTGTAGCCTTATGTTACCCTTCAAATGTTTGTTAAATAAAATTACACAAGTATAATCTAATCAAAGAAAATGAATCATTAATTCATAACATAACACACACACACACACACACACACACACACACACACACACACACACACACACACACACACACACACACACACACACACACACACACACACACACACACACACACACACACACATCAATGCACACACAAAATAATAAATAAATTAATTCATTTGTACAAGTCATCGATGGTTATGGGGATTTACATAGAAAAATATATATACTAGGTATGGATGAGGCTATAAAATAGAGCAATTGGTGGCCTCATCATCCAATGCATTGGTGATGAGCTTTCCTAATTTAGGGAATACCTCAGGTTACTTTTAGGTATGAACCATATTATTTTTGATAAGATGTTCTTCCATATATTCTAAAATAGAACTGATTAACTAACCTTCTTTCTTGAGTTACACTCGCATGTTTACAGGCATAAAAAATAATAGAGATTTTCCAATTTAATACCAATGATCTTCATCAAAGGGACCAAGATCAAGTGTGTGAAGGAAAACTAAGTTTTGGTTATGCAGAGTGAATGGGAAAAACTAAACACATTCAATGGAATGGAAGTCTTATTTGAAAGAAATGTAATTTCTATTCATTAACAAAGAATAAGGAAAACTGGTATAATGTGCTATAATGCATGTTTTATAGAGTAGATAATCAAATCATTATATCTATGTTATGAGTATATGTAAAATTTATATTATTATGGATATGTATATTACATAATTATACAAATAAAATATAAGAGTAATTACAACCACTATTAGTTACTAAGAAGATGGTTGTGTTAGTTCATCTTCCAAGATGGAAGATGGTTGGTGAAACACTTAGATCACATGGTTGAGGTAAATTGAAATGTATATGTGTTATTTAATATAATAAATTAGTGATACAAGCATAACTATGATCGATGGCATGAAACTATGAGGTATGTGAGCTTGTGAACTACAGAGGGTGTAGAAGTTGATGAGCTAGTGCAAAACTTGTGCAGTGCATGAGCCAATGAGGTGCAAGGGTATAAAATTTATGGTTTATAAATATAAAGTGTATGAGGTTATTATTTCTTAAGCATGTATATTTCAATGTGTATAATTATATGATATGGTGTGATACTTGTTTATATGACTTGGAGCAAACTTTAGGCAAAGAGCATGTAAGATTGGGTGAGAGGTAAACACCCTACATAGTAGAGTAAATGAGGAGGAAACTTGGATAAAAAATAACTAAACATGGATAAATTATAATTAATTAAGGATAAAATAATTTTATAAAAATAAAAATATTATTAAATCATGTGTTAAAAACCCTCACAGTCAGATATGCACCTACAACCATCAAAGACAAGCAAGATGGTCTTATGATCAAGCACCATGGAGGTTTGGAGAAACTAGTACAAGTGAAATGAGACTTTATATAATTAATGTGAGTATATAAGACTCTAAAATACAGATAAAAATTTATAAAACTCTCAAAATCATATTTGAGATGCACTAGTAGGCCACAGGCCTAAAGAACACTAGTTTAGTGTTTGCCAAAAAAAAAAAGGTGTTTGAAAGCATTAAAAAGACTTCAAAGTGGTTTGTTGAGATTTAAAATTTATATAAAGGATTAAAGAGGAGACTAAAATGATAAATGGACATAAAAAAACATCTTAAATGGACCAAATTTTAGAGGATGCAGACCTATAGGTTTGCAGATGTGCATGTCCACATTTTCAAGTAAGAGAGACAAAACTTGCAAGAAATATGATTACTTGAGGACCAAAAAAAAGTGTCAAAGACACAATGAGATTATATGAAGGTATGTATGGGGTATAAAATGATTAATCAATTAAATAAATACCATTCATTTAATTACACAAGTATCCAACACAAAGAGCATCTTCAAGCTTGTTAAAGAGTTCTTTCTAGGAGCCTATTTTCAAGAATCCAACACAATGTGCAATGAGTTGTTTTAAGATTATAGTTTGGATGGATATAAGGAGTGTGGAACTATTATTTACCATTAATAGGATGTTCATATTTAGTTTAATCATCATGAACAACAAAATATGAAGGTTCATCCTTAATATGTAATCAAGAGACCTAATGCATACTTACAACCAAAGAGGCTTTTGGCAAAAACATGAAAAGAAAGATGCAAGTTTGGTGATTGAAATTAAGTTGATAAGTGTTGGAGAGTCATGAATGAATCATGAATTTTATTCATATGAATTTAGGTTTATTAAAATATTAAATAACACAACAACCCATTACACGGTCCTCTCTCATACACATAATTCTACCTTTTTGCTTAGTATGAGCTCATTGGCATTGATTATGAAAAACCAAATTTTGGAGGGTTTTAATGAAGTTGGGTCAGACCCCAAAAAATACTTAATTTTCCTTGAAATTACCTAAAAATCTTTCCATGCAATTTTCTCTACTCTCGACCTACTTAGGTCTGTGCTTTTACAAACTAGGGTTGGAAATTTGCATTTTGGCATAACTTGAGTTTTAACTCATGAAATATATTGAAACTTTGACATCAGACCTTATTTACTATAATAAATAATATTATTTATTTTTTGGAGCTGAAATGTATATATTTGTATGGCCTATATGATTGTAGGCTTGTTTTAGGCATAATTAGGCCTAATTAGAAAAGGTGGGTGTTGAAAAAGTGGGTCTACATTAGGAGTTGGGATATGAAGTTTTCGGTGAAGATTTAAAATGATAAAATGAAATAAAATATGAAATTATGTTTCAAATAAACCTTTTAGATCACTCAAATAAAGGATCTTTGTACCAAAATAGGGCTACAAGGAATGAGCCTCCAAAAGAGCAAATGTGAGAATGATGAATAAAATTACATAACCAAGGTGGAGAGATGATGGAATGTGGATGTTAAATAGGTGTCTAAAACATTTAAACTCTAATAAAATGACTGGTGATCTCATAATCACTCCAAAGGTTAGTTTCAAGTGCTCAAGGGTGAGTCACCAATCTAAACATAACTGTTGAGAGGATTGTCATCAAATAGAGTGTACACATGTTGAAGTGGGACTTCATAATTGTCCTTTGGTATTCTCTCTTATTTTTAACTTGTTCCATGATTTATTAATAACCATAATTTTCTCTTAACACCTCTCTCTCTCTCTCTCTCTATTCTTCCTTCTCCTATATGTATGCCTAATTTTATAATTATAAAATAGATTTTCATTGGATATGGCATAACCCTACATAAATTAACACTTTTAATTTGCCTTTGAGATGAAAAAAATTGATTTATAGCATTATATTATGCTTATAACTATATTATGATTCATGTTAGTCAATGAATATTTGTGATGGTATATGTAACCTCCTCTCATTTGTCTTATCTCTTACCTATTTGTAGGTGTTAGTCATCTTTATAGGTTACATAAAATTATTCCAATAGATTTGTGTGGATTGTAATTTTAAGCATTCATTAGTGTATTTTATACCTCTTGATCAAACCCTTAATAAATTCATCATGCTATAGCCTTTTGTGAAATACTCATGTCTAGAGACTCCATTTGACTTGTGAAATTAGATTTAGTCATACTTCATGTTCTTAGTGCATGATAGGTAGGTGGAGGAGATAGATTTGGTGCATCACATCCCTAGTTTAGTTTGATTTTATTTCTCTCTCCCTTTCTCATTGTAAGTTAGTAGGTTTAGTGATAGTTCTTAAGTGATGCATCAAGGGAACTATCTATATCTAGAGGTTCTCTTTAGATATAAGCTCACCCACAACCTTTAAAGAGTCCCCATGCCATTACTTAAGTGAGGATGCTTGAAAAACATCCTCAAAGGTACAAATTTTGATGATAACATGACCACTATATAAATAATCAATACATTGACCCAAATAACCATCTAGACAAGTGAGAGTCATCCACGTGTCAACATCTCATTATGTTTTGACTAATATCCTACTATATAGAGATCAAAGCCTAGTGATTGAGTGGATAAAAGAGATCTAGCCATGTGTTTACATCTCATTGGGTCATAATTTATGCCCAAGGGGAAAAATATCAATTTCAAGTGACTAAGTGATAATAGGCCATGTGTCATGTTCTAGACAACAAAATCTAAGCAAGGAAATATATCCATGGTTATGTGATGTAATGACATGAGTCATAGTAAATAAGTTATCAAGGTTACTAATAAGTAAAATTCCATAACAAAGTGCCATGTGGAAAACAACCCCGTTAAAGTTGACATCATAAAATCAAATTTAAAATAGAATAGTTAAGTAATAGAGCCATTGCCTATAATTAATTCCCACAAATGGAGGATTTGGGTAATGAATTTTTGATCCAAAAAAAATCAAATAAATTTTCATCCCAAAAGGTAAAAGGACATCACATTTTCTACTTAACATATTTAGAAATTACTATCATAAATCTCCTGTAACTAAAGGCCTAAACTTTTTTAGTTTAACAAAAATATTTGGAGAACTCCAAATGTTAACTTCAAAAAGAAACCCTGCTCTATCTATGTTTATCTTAGGTGGTATAACTAAGTATACAGACACTGTGTTATACTCAACTACATTAGACCAAAAATTTATAATTATTAGTGATCTAGGTAGAGGTAGATGCAGTAGATCCATATGGGGTAGATAGTCCATTATCTCTATGCAATCTAGAGTACATTATCAACTTGTTGGATATTAAGGTAGTATGGATACATAATGTAGCTCATAAACCAAAATTATTCCGTTGTATATATGCCTCTTCAATTTATTTATTGTTGGTGATTATTTAGGGAACATTATCACTATCTACATAGCCCTACCACTATAGCTTATGTAAATGGAAAAGTTTTTGAAAAATAATATCAGCTCCTAGCATCAAACATGACCTATAATTAGATAGATATGTATTCATAGTTGGTATATAATAATTTTAGAGACACATTGAAAACATGAGTAATAGACCCAAATATTTTTTTATTGAGAGGCCAAATTATCACCACATCGATTATTAGATCTAGTTCTAAAATTTGAGTTGTCATGGCCCTATTGAATAGGTTGTATGGCTTCTCCAACATTACTTATGTCAGGTAAATTTGGTTCCCCATTATATACATAATTTTTTACATTAATAAAATACATACAATAGGACAAATCATATTTTAAATATCAAACACCAAATGAATATGTCATAGAATAGGCCAAATGGACATTTATATATGATGTCATATTTACTAGACATAATAACTACTATTGTCACCCATCCTAGAGAATAAACATGGTAACCTTAAATAAAATAACCTAAGAATTATATATGATATGAACACAACATATTTCACATATATAAATTTAGAAATTCGATTCAGAGAATAACATAGATCTTAGATCTTACTTTATACAAGGACATAAATGGATAATCTATGCCAAGGTTGTCAGACCAATTAAAAAACCAAATGGAAATATGGGATATATATTAAGAACATAGTGACCAAAATTGAATTCACATTTGAATCACCATTTAAATTTCCTTGATGTGTCCCTGACAAGCTAGATAAATAAGAGATAACCTTATAACTATCTAATAGTGTAGACTAGAATTCAAAATCAGCCAAGATATGGGTCATTCATAAAAACCCTCTCAGTATATATAGGGAATAGTACACACTATGGTAAGATATTCATCAGATAAGGAAGCACATTATCTATTTTAGTTTGAACAAGATTGAACCTAGATGTTGGGATCTAAGAGGGGTAATTGCTAAAACTCTTAATAATTATGGAAAGAGGACAAGAAATAAGTAAGAGAATCAATCATAAAAACATGATCCCATATTTATAAATGCACATGATGATTCATAAGTATATAATCATTTGTAGCCATTAATAATGTTTATGAAAATTTCCAAAATGATACAATATTATCCTACCATTACTCTAGAGGATGCAAAGGAGATAGATAAGGATGAGGAACATCCTATACAATAAAAAGACACATAAGCTGAGACAAATCAATAGATAATGGATACCATCTTCAAAGGTCTCCTAAGACCATAAAGTGCCACTCCTCTATCCCTCTCAATAGACATGGGAATATCTTTGATACCCCAAATACCTACTAACCTTACCTCATTAGCCCCTAATGTTTAGCCAAAAAATCACCTTATGTAAGTACTCCTTTCCTCCTCTAAGGCCTATTACTAATCTTCCTCCTCTTATAGTTAATTATAATATGAAAATAAGTAATCTTCTGGTCACTTTACAAGTTCTCAATGCCCCAAGTGTGGAAGAAAAGTCACCTCACTATACCATTGTGCCACTAGGTTCTTTATATATTGATCTTGAAGGTGATAATGAAGAAGGGGATAACCTAATAGAATAGGCCAATTTGTATAGCTTTTAAGAGGATATAATATAATGGTAAATTAATGATCATCCTCCTAACACTACACTTCTTCCTCTAGATGTTGAAGAGTCACAAGCGGTTAATGTTACACTAACATGACATGATACTATTCCAAAATATATTAGGTAAAGTAATTCTAAGGAACCCCTTTATACTACTATTATTTATACAATAGTTGACTCTAATCACATGTATGGTCCTACCATATATTCTTCATCAGTTACAGAGGTTATTTTAATCTAGAATTCAACTGCTTCCACTATAGTAACTCTAGGGACAAATGTTCCTTTTAATAATGTTATAATAGATAAAATTCATAAAGTTTTATATTGTCTAATTTCATCCATTCCTAGTACTACAAGATCCATAACATATTCTTATGCATCAATTACAAAATTGTTTTAAACATTGAACCAAGGCCCTTTGATTCATCATTTTCTTTCCACTGCCAAACAAGAAACTATAATAACTAGTGTACATTTTGAGGTCTTAGTATCCCCATCCATTTTTACCACCATACCAATAAAAAATAACTACTACTCAGTTGGAAATTCCCATTACATAGGTTACTCAAATAAAATCTACAATAGTTTATGTTTATAAGTCCATGGACTTAACAAATTATATTGTTAGTACTCCACAATTAAAGAGTATGGGTGGAGAAAGGATCTGCCTAATTTTCCTAATCTCCCTTGATCTTCTAATTTTTCCTTCATGGACTACTATTCCATATTCAATATTAATTTAACCCCAAAATAGCCTTTCATATAGTACTTCTTTGCCTCCAACGCAAGCTACTGAGAAAACTTTAATGGTGCTCCTTACATGGATATAATAATTTAAACAAAAATAATTGATAAGGTAGTACTTAGTTATCATTGAACAACCTAAATTTTCCATGTAGTTTGACAAAGTTGTAAACACATTGAAAAAGGTGAGAAGGAAGATAGTGGTGGTTGAGGGTAAGCCTTTTGAGCTAGAAAATTATGAGGAATTATTCTCACTGACTAAAAAAAGGAAGACAAAACATGGATACATGGATGACTTTGAATAAGATCTTATCACCATGGTAGATGTAGATAGAAAAGAAAAAAATCAAATGTTCTAGGGAGTAAAACAATCTAAGAAGATACTAGAGGAGATAAATGTGATTGATGCCCCCAAAGATATAATAGATAATGTATAGCTTTACTAAGACTCTGTACAACATTTTGTGATACATAATATTAGAAAGAGCAATGTCTTAGACTCAATGGAAAATTGTGGTCAATTTTTGTGAGTCCATGAAAAATTAGGATGCCAAATTGAGTCTCATAGTCAAATAAAATTGATAAAATGCATACTAACACTTGATGTGACTTTGTCTTAGAATCATGAAATCACCAAGCAAGATTATTTATTAGAGTGACATCAAGAAATGAAAGGGTTGGTTCAAAAATTTGTAAACTAATAATAAAGGACATTTATATTCTCAAATATATGAGGATTACAAGTGTGTATTCACCACTAGGACAAATAGTTTTCAAACCATTATTTGAAATCTTGTTACATACTTTAGCCTACAACTTTAAAGAAGAAGTGGAAATCACTACTTATAAAAGTAATGAACAAGTGGTGTAGTTAATTACATTTGTTAGAGATAATGTAGATCAAATTGAGGCATTGAATGCTTTTTTTAGATATTTTATGTCCATAAATAATAAGTTTATTATTAAAATTCTAATATTATTCAAAAAGTATGTCATTGATTTTGAGACTATTGAGATAGATTTTTCAGCAAGCATAGGTGAGTACAATAATGTATAGGAATAAGAGAAATTAGATACTTTAGTGGGAACATTATCATCTTAAGCTGAACCTTTGATAATTTCATCTATGTTCCATTGATACACTATAATATATTCTTCAATATGCCCAATGATCTTTACCACATCAAATATTGTGCCTCCATTACCAAATTTGATGGAATATACCACATCAACTCAAACTCCAATAACAACATCCACATATCTCATTTCATAAGGAGATTTATTGATGACACCCTATTATTCTAAGTTAAGTTACATCTGCAGTTCTAACTAAGACTTCATACAAGTCTTGTTCTATTATTATCCTCTATTATAACTTATTTTATAAAAAAGATCTTTTGAGTCTAAATTAGGATTATATTTTATAAATTATAGTCATGCACAATTTTCATGATTTTTTTGATAGATGGTCCTAATTTAGATTTTATAAAATTAGATTAAGATTCAAAGATGAGGCATCCACATCCAAATATATAAGTACATGTTTATCCCACTTTCTTAAAAAAGATAATTTTATAATCGATACATGTAAGGAAAGTTTTCAACTATTTTGTAAGTTTATGTTAAAGTGTTATCTATTATAAATTTTTTATCTTATGAGAAATTTCCATTGAGTATAATCTAGAATAGGTTGTGTGAATGTTTATTTGCATTTATTCAAATTGGACTAATTTTTAATTTGAGTGATCAATAATTACACATTACTAGTTAGGGATAAGACACAATATATTATCAAGTTATAACCATATCTTTGGTTGTAGTGAATGAGTATATTTCCATTTTTTCCTTTGATGATTAATTATGTCTATATCTATACTCTGCTAATAAAAATTTTCATCAAATATTAGTTCTTAACATTTTCCCAAATTAAGATAGAAAGGGCTTACTTTGAATCATTTGGTCCTCAATTGAGTCATAGACCCCTATTATTTTATGCCTTACCCTTCCCTCCATTTTACCTTTTTTTGGATAGATTCACCTTAGATTATATCCACCCATCCATCTCAAGTAGAATCCAAACATTTTTCACATCCGAACCATATGTTGTTAATAACCACTCCACTCACTACCATATTTCCACATGGTTATTTATAAAACCAATACCTACAACTCATGACTTGGAGTGAACCTTTCACCGATACTAAAAAATTAGGGACCTTCCCATAATGACCCTTGGTGTGCATAAAACACACATAAACTCTATGGTTACATATGTGATGTGCACTTAGTGTGGGGGAAACACAATGTATTACTTAGTTTACATTACCTATTCATACACAAAAAACATATATATATCCTATAATTATTACTCAGTTGACATTATCATGCACACCTACTACATAATTCCTCATGCAGATTGTTATATATTTTTAAGATAAGGTGTTATATTTAGAGCATTGTCCTTTTATAAATAATCATTCAACTAAATTTGAAATTTTTATTCATAATCTATGAAACCCAAATATTTCATTTTATCCCTTACTTATAGGTTCTATATCTCCTAAGTGTATGCAAAGAGAAATACAACTGATCTATTAATTAATCCTAGCTTAGAGAAGATAAATCATACTTACACTTATTATTATTTATACATTAGATATTTAGGGTCATGACCAAGATGGGTCTGATATAACCAACCAAGGGATCTCTTACAATAGTAACATCACTAGAGAGGGTTATAAATCCTCTTGTCAAACAACACCATGCAATAACCCTAGCTAAGTCCTATGTTTTCATATTCACAAACTAGATGACAAATAAATTAAAATATAATCTAGTGCTAACCAAAGCTTATGGCACAAAGTGAGGGTAATAAACATAAAAATTAAACTTGCATAGAAGATATATACTCATGTCAATCTATAGGAAATCCTAATGTATGGGAGAGAAGTCCAAATGTACATATATATACTCTTATAAAGGATGAACAAAGTAAGGAATACATACCTTTGAAGATGAACTGACTAAGATTTAATCTCTTCCTTGGATAAGGTGATTAACAATAGGTTTTTGTGGTATGTAATGATAGCTAGGATAAGTTAGCTCTAGGCTACACAACTTCTCTATGCATACAAAAGACTTTTCCACACAATAAGATATGTATCTCCAAATAAAGTATTGAAATAGTAATATATGCTCCTTAAGTATAATGGTGGATAAGAAGATTCAAAATATAACATTCTTCTTCTTATCTTCCTAAATAAATAATGAAATGAATGTGTATATTATTGGGAGCTCAAAGAGCTAAACTCAGAATTAACACATGCACAAACAATATATAAATTTATTTTAAAACAAATAATATTTCTCACTCACTATACTCATTTCTCAATATAATTCATAATACATTCTAGACATTACAAATATATAGGAATATTTCCTATAACCACTCTCCTATTTTCTCTCTCAAAATCTCTCACACCCAAATCCCTATGAATAATGTATACTAACAAATAAACTATGTTCATAATATTTTTGTAAAAATATTACGACTACCAAAATAACTATTACTTAAATATATTTACCTCTCGGTAAATATCAAAACTCACCCTAATAATAATGTTATTAACAATTAATCATAACATTCACCCCCTTAATATTATTATTCCAAGTCACACCCCCTTAGTGTGAATATAGGGTAATCTCTATCTAGTACCTGCTCATGTTATACATGGTTTTATAAGAGAACCAATAACTCCAAAAAATGTTTTTCTAGTGGAACCATTAACCACTCAGTATGTGGTTTTTAAAAAGAACCACCAACCACTTCATAATAGTGTACATGTTTGCCCACTCATTTTTACAAAAGGGATTACAAAAGGAAATATCAAAAGGGATTACTTGAATAATAATATTGCATAATTCTTATTTAATCACACACAATAGAAAAATATAAAAATTAGGTAAGCACACCATACTATATACGCCATCAAAACATTTGGGCCCCATTGTTGATGACTTGCAAGAGGTTTGCATAGCCTCCATCCTCCATCCTCTAATATTTATTCTCTACTCACTCAGTTGATGATGTCATAGAGCTTAGGTGCATGTCATTTTGACTAAAATGGGGCCCCCCCATGATACTGACATGCTTACCGGATGTCGGGTACACCCAAAAATGCATCCATAGAGTAATTTTTTTAAATTTTTTTACAATTTTACTTTTAATATACAAGATGAATTTTTTAAAAAAATAACTCAACTCTAGAATTTTAGTTTTTACTTTTGACAATAACATTGCTTTGAAAAATATGAAAAAATTAACTCTTTTGAAATAGACACAAAAAATGATTTTTTAACTCATTTTTGACATAGACCTGATTCTTTAACAAAAAATATTTGACAATATTTATTTGATAAAGAATGGTTATAATAAAAAATACTAACTAAATACACTGAGACATATACTTCAATGTATATTACAAGACTCTAAAATAATTGACATAACTTAATGTCACTTTATAGAAAAAAATTAACAATGACTTAATAATAAGACTTATAAATGACATGCATAATAACTATAGACTTCATTAAAAAAATGAATGACATATAAAAATACATTAAAAAATATAAATGTAAATCAAATCTAATTAACTATAGGTATACCAAATAAAGTAAAGACTTGATATCAAAAATCTTAGCTTGCACGGATGGTGAAATATATGGTAGCAATGTAGAAGGAAGTAAGCTCAAACAGATCATGCATCGAAGGAATGATAACCATGAAGACACAGAATAAAAATGATAATAAGAGTGATGGTTATTGCCAGAATGTGCCGTCAAATTCTTGAACTATTTGTCAGAAGTCATGATTTGTAGCCTATCAGCATAACATGCATGGAATGGTGAAACACTCTATAGATGCCATCAAGTTTGGAATGTTGTCCATCAAAATTTTCAATGTGAAAAATTAAATGATATAGATCTTGTCATGAACAAAAACACCACTATTGCACAATAGATGTCAAATGTCCAAATGGCTTTGAGAATCAATTTCGATGCCATTCTTATAAGCGTCAACTCTATAACACTTGTGCTACCTGGCGATGGTAATTAAACAAACATGGATTGAAAAATGTATAAAAATTCCATACAAATAATAATAAAAGTGAATGGAGAACAATATTATGGTTTTGGTACTCTCTTACATTAAATAATAATGGACCAGTCCTTCCTACAGTTGCAATAACAAGTATTTAATTCTATATAAAACTACAAACTCATTTTTACTAAACCAATTATTCATCCATAGGGGCAACTAATTTTTTTTGAAAGTTTTCCCCTCATAAATATTCATGATCCCATCCCTACTTTGATATCACTATTGGGAGCTCAAAGAGTCAAACTTAGAATTAACACATGCACAGACAATTTGCAAATATTTTTCATCACAAATAATATTTCTCACTCACTATACTCATTTCTCAATCTGATTCATAATACATTTCAAACATTATAAATATACATGAATATTTCCTATAAACACTCTCCTATTTTCTCTCCCAGAATCTCTCACACCCGAATCCCTATGATTAATATGTACTAACAAACAAACTATGTTCATAATATTGCTGTAACAATATTACGACTACCAAACTAAATATTACTTAAATATATTTACCTCTTGGTAAATATCAAAACTCACCCTAATAATAATTTTACTAGAAATTAATCCATACTATATATATATTCGAATCTAATCTTAAACCTTTTTTGAAAGTTTAGCTAATAGGGTTGGCCCAATAAACTTTGTATCATTATTGATAAAAATAACTTAGGTCTTGGTCTACATTAGCTAGGAGTTGACCTAGACCCTAAATGATTTTTATCAATTCAAGTACAGGGTCAATGAAGCTGATAGTGTAATGTAAACCCTCAAAAAGTGCTTTAGGATTAGGAAGGGGCTAATGAAGGTTAAAAATGTCTATAAGAGGATTCAAGTTGGAATACAAAGCTTAGGGAAGTGTTTTAGGAGATGGTTTTATAGATATCAAGTGTTACATAGGGGAAAACAATCCTATAAAGTACCAATGATCTACCCACCCCTTTTCCAGTGTACCTTTTAAGGTGTGTACTTAAAGAGATTAAAACTTGGTGGGTTACTACAACAGAAAAATCATAAGTAATTTATGAAGTTTAAAAATATTATGTGTATACATATACCCCAATTGAAGCTCATCATGTGTCACGTAGATGTAATAAGGGATGTTGTTTCAAGAAAATAAAGTAGAAACACACAATGCTAAAGCTTAATAAATTTAATTAAGAATCAAGTAAGATAAAATATATCTCTAAGAGACCTAGTTCGAGACTAGAGATCCATCATGGTGAGGAGATGGTAGTTGAGATGGGGAGGATGCCTAGAGGTCTTAACAAGTGCAACACATGTAAGCAATTATGAATTTCAAAATGTTTGAATAATTTCATTTGAAAATGAGTTAGATATATAAAATTTATTGGTAAGCAAAATCTAGGAATTGAAAATGACCCTATGAAATTTTTAGGTAGACTAAGGGTAGAACAGGATACTGGGTAGTAAGAAGTCAGACTAATAAATACCTATGGCATTTATGGTAAATGGTCAAAAAGTCATTGTTATGAAAGAAAAAAGTCAACTTGGTCAATTTAATTTGTAAGATGAGCATAATATAGGGGTTGACTACATAGAAATGGGCCAACATAAAATTCTAAGGGTGGCCTACTACATAGTAATAGTCTGACATAGTTTACAAGGAAAAGAAGGCCGACTACATATCATAGGGTTGATTCAATTGGTATAAGAGGGTTGACTATGTACCATGGGGCCAATTTAGTATGTTAGATCTGAAGAAGGGATGATTTATTATAAAATAGGTTGATTTAGTGGAAATGATAAGGGCCAATTTAGTATCAAAAGGGTACAGGGCTGATATAGTATCATATGAGCCAATTGTATATGAAACTAAATCAAACCAACTTATTAAGTAGTTAATTTGAGAATGTATTTTGATTATTTATGTCATGGAGATTTGATACTTCCTTTTTTGTTTGATATTTTGCAGAGATGTCAGAGATATTGAACCTTGATAGATTCATCTTGGCTACTAGATTTATTGGATCATTTGAGTGACATGGATAGAGCTCAATTTGGTCACTTTGGGTTTCAGAGGCATTATGGAGATGAGATGGATCCCATTGAGTGTTGATCTCATTATCATGTTCCTAAGATCATGGGAATGATTGATCAATTCTTTTTGATGGGAGGTAGATGGGGAGAAAATTAAGGTGGGTATCACTTTAAAGGACATCCATGCATTTATTGGACTACCTATAGGAGGGACACTAGTGATCACTAATACACCAAAGGATTTGGATGCACTAGCTAGTGGGTGGCATGCTCAAATAAGATTTACCCTAGATAGAGGTTAAATTTATTTGACATTTATATTGTGGCCATTTTGTACATCCAAAAGGTAGTGATAGGACTTTTGATAGTACAAGTGTTATTTCATAAGTCAAATATCAAATAACCACTATATGTGATAGCTTTATGTTAGTATATACTAGATCAAGGAGTAGTTTATGATTTTAGGGCTATTATCTAGGTCTAGTTCATGCATGATATGTATGGGATGTTTTACAAAGGTTATAAGACCATGGGGTATGTATTTTTTTGAGTGCATGGATATACAAGAGATTGCCCTTATATCATCCTATTCGGTTGCCCCATATGGTTGATGATAGGTTGACTTGGGTCTTGAGGTGGAGAAAAGAATATATATCTTAGGCCATGCCCCATATGCCTGATCTATACACAATCACATGAGGAGAGATCATGTGGCATATTTATATGCACATTGCTACTATATGGCCTAGTTGGTCGATCATTGTTATAAGGTTGACACGGGTGTGGATCTTGATCCATTACACATCATGGGTAGAGCCACATCTAATGCACACTTTCCAAGATAGTGCAAACTTCGCCATTTAGAAACACTTTTAGTAGTGTCTACTTATTGGGTATAGCATGATAGAGAGATGAGAGGGAGGGGAGGAGGAGGGGTACCAAAGGAGATACCACTAAACAATCCATGACATGTTAGACCATGGACTGGTCAAACATGACATCAGGTAGTAGTGGAGCTATTAGGGAGATATTTTATGGACATAGATGTAAGCATATAATAGAGGTAGCATAAATCACCACATCCACATCGATGATGGAAGTGCCATAAACATGAGGAGACATAGGTGAGGGTTGTAGCATAGGGGGCCTAACAACTGATATAGAATATAGCTAGTCCATAGAGGCACCCATGAGAAGAGGATCATGACATGATTGAATGGTGACTCCTATGATTGTGCTTGTGTGGAGGTGGCCTATAGAGGAGGTGTTCAGTGGGAAAGTAGACATAGAGATGGTGATTAGTGACACCAACACTAGTGAGAAATGTTTTAATTTTGATTTAAGTATTTGATATAGGAAACTAGTTGCATTGTTATTATGGTAGATAGATGATTTTGAGATATATGTGATTTGATGCCTCTCTAGTTTTGGTTTTATAGATCCTATGACATAGGAGGTTAGATGGGGAACCTTGATTGTGGCTGCGCATCATGACATTTTAGATGTGGTAATAAAACCATATAGCCCTACCACTCTATATGTTTTTGTGGTTTCATCTATCCCATTCTAGGTAAACTAGTTTAGACTAGTGGGAGAGGCTGCAAGGCCACTTCATGCAAATAAGGATGGGTTAAATCCACCAACATGGATTGGAAAAGGATAGGCACAGGCTTGGCAAGCCCTGGTATAAGAAAGAGTGGCACACATGGCAAACACCATCTAGCTCAAATAGGTGAAAGACCAGGTTACCAATCCATAGAGATAGGTTGTAGGTTTGAGG
>JARHVA010000127.1:7542500-7596378 GCA_037957365.1 Torreya grandis
AATACAACCTATTAAAGTGTTCACATAGAACAAAGAGATGTGCCCAACCTAGCAAGGTTGTTGGGTAATAAGGAAATCTTAACATCAAATAATCATGTGAAATTATGTCATGTATAATAATAATGTACTAAAGAGAGGTATTATGTATTTAAATAAGTTATATGTTATCTAATTAACACATAATACACAATATATGAAAATGTGTAAGCTACCAACATTTGAAAATGCTCTAGGTCATGATTTTAATTTTTAATAATATTTTGAATTTTTTGTAAATATTTACATATTTTTGAAAATTTGAAAATATTTGAATACTTAAAGATATTTTAAAATAGGTGATAAGTTTTTTTAAAATAAAAGTAGAAGGGATTCAAAAAATCCTCAACAAGTTGCAAAAGCATAACATGATAAGGAGGAAGGAAAGAAATGTACCCCTAATGTATATGTAACTTTAAGGCATAAAAATGCAAAGTAAATATATAAAATATTTTTGAATGTATTTTATGTGATTTAAGATATTTATAATATTATAACCTAAAAAATAAATTAATTTGAAAGGAATTACAATATTCAGATTTACACTAAAATACAGTCAATAATACAAATTTTCATAATCTAGCATGTGCAATAAATATAATATGTAAAGATTAGATAAGAGAAAAAGAGATCATATATTATTTAATTTTCCTTTCTAGATCATGGTAGTGGTTAGGAGTCATCACAAGGTTGTGTTAGATATCTAGATTTTATTTATTTTGTGTTTTGACTATTTTTGACCTTTAGACAATTACATCGATCTAGGATAGTAACATCAAAAATTATGTTCATATCCAATGCTAGTGTCCAGTGATAGATATACATAGGAGTGGCCTCAAAATTAGATCAAACATGCATTTCCCTTGTGTAGTCATTTTGTGTCTCAACTTATGCTTACATATGTGTCATATCTAGATAATAATCAACCCTAGTTTTTTGCATTGTACCTCTTGAAACATGGTAAAAAAGGGGATAGTAACATGAGTTAAGATAGCCATAACAACCCTACTATTGATAAGCATCATCTACATATCTAATAATCCCAATAGGACCTTAGACTCATATGTCATTATCCCTCATATGCATGTGTGTGGATTGTAATTATATGAATATATGATATTTATCTCAGTAACCCTTGTTACAAGTGATGCAATAGTATATTTGATATTTTGAATGCTTTATATATTTAAAACTATGTTGTAGTGTAATTTAGTAGCTTGAAATAGAAAGTACTTTCTTATTACAGAGTTTCCTTATCAAATTAGAAGGTGTCTTAATTAGACCATAACCTTTGTATATATAGGAGCCTTTTGAATTTTAATTGTAACTTAGTGATAAATGAAAAAATGACAATAGTATTGTAAAATGTGGCCAAAAAAATTCTCACAATGTGAAAGATATGACAAAACGATAAAAATATAAGATTGGACAATTGTATCAAGCCTAAACACTAATGTTGATGATAGTTTATAGGATGGACACAAGTGTATATGGGATAAAAACATTTTTTAAAATCATAGTAGGTAAGGTTATATGGTATAAACTATATAAGAATAAATAAAACATAGCACATAGGCCCAAGGGGCAAGTAAATCTAGTGAAACAATATGTAACCGAAAAGGTCCATGAGAGACCATATCACGAGATGTCTAATTCTTAGTAAAGAGGTATATACATATAATAAGACTACTAATATGTGTACTTGTACCAGAATGGGTGTCTACATTTTCCCCATTTAATATAGTCCTATTGGAAATATTTTCATTGATGTCAAAGGTCTGACATTGGTGATAAAGGTCCCATATCATTTAATGGTGTTTTTAACATTCATATCTTGGCTAATCTGTGTTAATATTTATTTAATATTAATAATTTTTTTTTTGGTTGTATAAAAGTTAAAAGAGGGCCCATGGAGAAGTCAAAGAGTCATGGGGTAAAGGCAAAGGAGGAATGGGACACATTTTCCCATGAAGAGTCATCTTGAAGAATTTTAAGAGTCACCAAGTGAAGACAAAAGAGGGTATGGTGCATTTTTCCATGAAAAGTCATCTTAAGGAATTAAAAAGGTCATGAAGATAAAGACAAAAGAGGAAAGGATGCATTTTCTTATGAAGGGTCACTATGTGACTTTTAAAATGCAAGGATACGAAGGGTCATGCAAGTTTGGTGCCATTTTCCATGAGGATTGAAGGGTCACAAAGGGAGAATGCCAAAGGTCATTTGGAATGATATAAATAAATGCTTGAAAATCCATTTGTAATATACAAGAGAGTGCATGGTTTTTTAATTGTTTTATATAAGAAAAGAGGAGAGAAAATTAGAAGATATTATAGAGTTATATCATTTGTTGAGTAAGCAACATTAATAGATAGTTATGTTTTATACACAAGAGGGATTGGTGCTCCTGTGGGTTAGTGCTAATAAATATTTGCAAGGGGTTGGTTCTCCTATGGGTCAGTGCTCACAAATAGTTGATGTGTTGGTGATCAGCAAAGGGGTTGCTCCTGCAAGTTGGTGCTTGCAAACTTTGTAATTTGAGTTGTTGCTCATTCATATACTCGAGATTGTTCTCTATGGGTTTTCCCAATTTGGGTTTCCACATAAAAATATGGTCTCTCTCTCTCTCTCTCTCTCTCTCTCTCTCTCTCTCTCTCTCTCTCTCTCTCTCTCTCTCTCTCTCTCTCTCTCTCTCTCTCTCGTGTGGTGCACATTATTTTTTTAATTTTATTGCATATATTAAATGTGTGATTAAGTAGTTAAAGAAAATAAATTAGATTAAGTAAAAGATATATAATATACTAATTCACCCCCCCTCTTAGTATGTTTCATGTTTAACAATTGGTATTAGAGTAGGTTCTTTTTGAAAATGTTTTACAGCTTGAAGGTAGATCGAAGAAAGCACGATGGTTGGATCACATGAAGGTTTTTATACAAATTAGGCACCTTTGTTTGATGGGATAAATTATGATTTTTAGAGCATAAGGATGGGGACTTATTTTATGGATCTTAGATTTGACATTTGGCAAGTAATGGTAGATGAATATGAAGAGCCAAAGACACTTGTAAATACTCTGACAGAAAATAAGGTAAGTGAAAATAATGCTAAAGCTTTAAATTCTATTTTATGTGGTTTATGTGCATCAAATTTTGTTAACGTTATGCAATGTATATCTTCTCATGATACTTGGGTAGAGCTTGAGAATATTTACAAAGGTGATGGAAAGGTTCAGCAAGCTAAGCTTTAGACATTCAAAATATAGTTTGAGAGTTTGAAGATTGAAGATGAAGAAAATATAATAAGTTACCTTTTGTGGGTTAATCAAATAGTTAAGTAGATTCAAGGTCTTGGAGAAAATTTAGAATAATCTATCATGGTACAAAAGTTTTTGAGATCTCTACCATTGAGATATGATGCAAAAATTTTGGTAATTGAAGAGATGAAGAATTTAGCCAAGCTAAAGATGGATGAGCTACATGGTATTCTTATGCCATATGAGATAAAAAATGAACAAGGGAAACCATCAATCAAATGATAGTTCTAGCAATGATGAAGATGACAATGGAGCTCTATTTATTTGTAAGCCAAAAAAGGGCACAGGTAAATATCAAGGAAAATTACCTTTTAAATGTTTTAATTGTGGAAAGATTGGACATTTGTAGCTAAATGCCTAGATAAGGGTAATGGTGATAATGAAGAAGGAAAGTATACATACAAGAATAATTTCAAAGGAAAATTCAAGAAGGGATTTGAGAAGAAGAGTGTAGTCTAAATATCCTAGCTTAGTTGAAGATAGTGGAGTCAGTGATTTAGAAGAAGAGATTCTATTCATGGCCATACATGAATATGTCTCTACAAGAAAAATTAAAAATGATCAAGAAGAATAATAGGATGAAGTTGAAGTGAATCTAGAAGTAGAACTTGTTTGTGCCTTAAAAGAGTTAAAAACTCTTGAGAAGAAGAATCAAATATTGAAGCTCTAGATCAAGAAAAATGAAAAGGAGTCAAAGGAAACAATTAGAGATAGATAATCAGGTCCTATTTTTATGGTTACTATTTTTATTTTAATGGATATGGTCATAATAAAATAGAATGTCAAAAAAGGGCTAACAATATTAGAAATAAGGAGAAGGAAACTCATGCAGAGTCAAGTATAAGCCACAACTCTTTTGATCCTCTATCAAGCTTTAATGAAGAGGCAATACTATGTTACAAGTGTAATAAATTCAAACACATATCTTGGTATTGTAGAAGCATGTTTGATTCAATCAAGAAGGACCAAAGTTTTAAGGCTCCATTCATCAAGAAGAAAGTTCAGACAGGTTCATGGTAGAAGAAATAACTTGAAAAGTCTATGTTGGTCCAAATAGCTTTGCATTCAAGAAACAAAGAAAATACATGGTTTATTGATAGTGGATGTTTGAGGCATATGATAGGAGATAAGAGCAAGTTCATAACCTTAAAGAAGATCAATGGTGGTATAGTGAAATTTAGAGATAATACTACTACTAAATTACCAAAAAAGGTACACTAAGTTTGGATAATGGTAGAACTAAAGCTGAATTTTTTTTTATGTATAAGGTCTTAAGTATAATATTTTGAGTGTAAGTCAAATGTGTGATTAGGGGCACACATGAAAGTTTTATGTAGAAGGTTGTGAAATTAGTAGAAAATATTTAGATGTGTTAGTTGCAGATGCTTAGAGAACATGTAATAATTTGTATATGTTATCAGACATCAAAGGTCAAAGATTTTGTTTGATTCAAATTGAATAAAGTTGGCTATGTCATAGGAGAATGGGACACATAAACTTTGACAATATTTTCAACATTAGCAAGAAGCAAGCAGGCAGAAATCTTCCAAAGATTACAAAACTATCCAACACATTTTATGAACCTTATTAGCATGGGAAGTAGGTCAAAAGGCAATTCAAAATAAAAGAATACTCAACCACTCAGATGTTAGATCTTGTTCACACTGATTTGTGTGGACCTATGAGAACTAAAATTACTCAAGGTGAGAAATATTTCATATTGTTTATTCATGATTTTTCACATATGACTTGGGTAATGTTTTCAAAGAAACAATCAAAAGCTTTCAAACATTTCAAAGCATTCAAAGCATTAGTTGAGAATGAAACTGGTTTGAATATTAAGTGCCTAAGATCATATCAAGGAGGAGAATTCATGTCAGATCATTTTATTGAGTTTTGTGAAGACCATGGAATAAAGAGACATATTCAGTAACCATAACTCTACAATAAAATGGAGTAGTTAAATAGAGAAATAAAATAATTCAAGAGATGGCAAGGACAATGCTAAGTGAATCTAAGATACTAGATAAATATTAGAGAGAGGTAGTTGGTACAGTAGTGCATATCTAAAATAGAGCATTATTGAGAGTTAATAGTGACAAGACTCCTTATGAGCTATGGAAAGACAACCTAGCTATAATTGATTATTTTAGAGTTTTTAGTAGTAGATGCTTCATAAAGAGAACCAATGAAAAATTGGGTAAGTTTGAATTTAGAGTAGATGAAGGTATATTTATTGGTTATTCTTGCAAAAGTAAAGCTTATAAATGTTGTAACAAAAGAACCAAGAAAATAATTAAAAGTGCAAGTATCAATATAGAAGAAGATGGAGCACACATAATCAGTAATCCAGTAGACATTCCTAAAATCATTGAAGAGAAAGATTTTGAAGAATCAGATGAAGATGAGAAGGAGAAAAATGATACCAAAACCCCATCCAAATATGTCTAGAGAAATCATAATGAAAGTGACATAATTAGGGACATAAATGGAGGAATTCACACTAGAAGAATGATGGTAAGTGAATATAATCAAGTTAATTTCTCTTTGTTATCTAAAATTTAGCCTAGAATGTTTTCAGAAGCTAGACATGATAAAAATTGGGTTAAGGCAATAGATGAAGAATTAAATAAGATAGAAAAGAATGATACTTGGAAATTAGTGCCTAGACCAAAAGATCACAATGTGATAGGAACAACATGGGTTTACATAAATAAGTTGAATGAAAATGGAGAAGTGACCAGGAATAAAGCAAGATTAGTATGTAAAGGATATGATTGGATTGAGGGAATAGATTTTGAATAAACTTTTGGACTAGTAGCAAGGTTAGAGACTACTAGAATATTTCTTGCATATGTAATGTTTAAAACTTTTAAAGTGTTTTAGATAGATGTCAAATCTACCTTTCTGAATGGGAATCTAGAAGATGAGGTCTACATTGAGTAGCTTAATGGATTTATTCTCTCAAATGATAGTAGCTATGTATGTATATTGAAGAAAGCACTGTATGGATTGACTTCCTAGAGCTTGGTATGAAAGACTTGATAAATACCTATAGGATCAAGGTTTCAAAAAAGGATTTGCTAGAAACAATCTCTACATCAAAACAAAAAGTGAGCATCAGTTGATTGTTGTGGTATATGTTGATGACATAATATTTGGAGGTAACATTGAAAAGATGACAAAAGAATTTTTTGACAATATGCAAAAATAATTTGAGATGTTTATGCTTGGAGAATTGTCATTTTTCTTAGGGTTACAAATTTTTAGTTAGATAAAAGTAATTTTCATATCTCAAAATAAATATGCCAAAGAAATGTTGAAAATTTTTGGTTTCAAGGATTATGTACTAGTTGGTATACTAATGGGTATAGTGAACAAGGTGAGTAAGGATGAAGATTCACCTATTACAGATCAATATTTTTATAAATCTATGATTAGTAGTCTTTTATATTTGACAACATCGAGGCTAGACATCATGCATGTAGTAGGCATATTTGCAAGACATCAAACAACCCCAAAGGAGAGTCATGTTTAGTTGGTGAAGAGAATATTTAGATATATCAAGGGGATATTAGATTATGTATTGTGGTATCCCACAAGTAGAGATTTGACTTTGGTTGCTTATACAGATTTAGATTGGGTAAGTTGCTTGGATGATAGGAAGAGTACAAGTGGAGGAGCTTTCTTTCTCGATGATATCTTAGTATCATGCCTAACCCCAAAAAGTAGAATTTAGTATCACTTTTTACAATTGAAGAAAAATATATTGTAGTTTTATTATGTTGTACTCAAGTTCTTTGGATGAATTAAAATTTGGAAGATATCAAGGTAAAATATGATGAACCTATTTCTATTTTTTATAAAAAAACAAGTGTTATTAATATTTATAAGAATCTAGTGATGCATTCAAGAACAAAACATATTTCTATTAGATATCACTTCTTGAGAGAGCATGTTGTAGATCAATAGGTTAAGTTGGAATATATCAATACTATATAATAGATTGTAGATATTTTCACAAAGGCACTACCAAAAAACACATTTGAGTATCTATGGGAGAAGTTGGGAGTAATTTCTTTTACTTCCTACCATTGATGATCAACATTAGTTGAGGGGGAGCTAAGTGTTAGCTCCAATATAGGTCTTTTACCATTGATGTCAAAGGGGGAGAAGAAAAAAATAGGTAAAGGAATAGTTATAGGTATAGGTGCAAAAAAAGGTACAAGGAATAGGTACTGGTAGCTATAGTAAGGGGGAGTTACTATATGTTTTTTAGATGGCAGTATGTGCAAGTTGACATGTGTAGTGAAGGCTTCAAGATGTGGGTATTTCAATTTAAATTTTCCATTAATGAAAATGGGGTAAATTATTGGAAATATTGTCATTGATGTCAAATGTTTAGCATTGGTGGTAAAGGCCCCATAGCATTTAATGGTGTTTTTAATATTCATATCTTGGCTAATGTGTATCAATATTTATTTAATATTAAAGAATATATTTTTGGTTGCATAAAATTCAAAAGAGGGCCCATGGATAAGTTAAAGAGTCATGGGGTAAATACAAAAGAGGAATGAGACACATTTTCCCATGAAGAGTCATCTTGAGGAATTTCAAGAGTCACCAAGTGAAGACAAAAGAGGGTATGGTGCATTTTTCCATGAAGAGTCATCTTAAGGAATTTAAAAGGTTATAAAGATAAAGATAAAATAGGAAAGGATGCATTTTATTATGAAGGGTCACCATGTGAATTTTCAAATGCAAGGATACAAAGGGTCATACAAGTTTGGTGACATTTTCCATGAGGATTGAAGGGTCACAAAGGGTGATTTTCAAAGGTCATTTAGAAATATATAAATAAAGGCTTGAGAAGACATTTTTAATTATTTTATATAAGAAAAGAGGAGAGAAAAGTAGGAGATATTTTAGAGTTCTATCATTTGTTGAGTACACAACATTGAGAGATAGTTGTGTTTTATACACAAGAGGGGTTGGTGATCCTATGGGTTGGTGCTCACAAATATTTTTAAGGGGTTGGTGATCCTACAATTTGGTGATTGAAAACTTTATAATTTGAGTTGGTGTTCATTCATATACTTGATATTGCTCTCTCTAATTTTTCCCACTTTGGGTTTTCATGTAAAAATATGCTCTCTCTCTCTCTCTCTCTCTCTCTCTCTCTCTCTCTCTCTCTCTCTCTCTCTCTCTCTCTCTCTCTCTCTCTCTCTCTCTCTCGTGTGGTGCATGTTATTGTTTTAGTTTTATTGCAATCTTGAATGTGTGATTAAGTGGTTAAAAAAAGAAATAAGATTAAATAAAAGATATATAATATACTAATTCACCCCCCCCCCCCCCTTCATTTTATTATATTTCATTATTAACAAGTAATGCAATAAAAACAATAATTACTAGTTTAAAGGAACAAAAAATACATATCATGGCGTGGAAAATAAAAATTATCTTTGCTCAAGTTGTTCCTTAAATATTTTATCCTTGATAATTATTTGAAACCAAGTATATGAAAAAAAAGATAAATAAAAATATGTAATGTGTATTTAATCAATACTAAAATTACCAGAAATAAAGATCATGGATAGAGTACACCTATGTCTATGTCATGTAGTAATTGGGTTTAGAGTGCTAGAAATTGGAGAAGTAGATATATGAAATAATGAAATCATCCATATTCTATATAAGAATATCACTGAGTCTAAAATTGGTAATAATGTATTACACCATGGTGGTGTTTTACCTAGAGTGAGGAGAGTTGGTAGGTGATCATGCCCCCAACTTAAAATAGGAAGAGTAGTGTTTCAACCATCAGAAAAAAAATATTTCTTGATGATCACAACTCAAGGGTAAAAGATATGTGTATTTATAGATCAATATAGGGTGATATATTTATTCAAAATCACCCCAAAAAAAATTATGATACTAGATGATTTAATCCCTCCAATCACACCAAAAATAAGAAACAATCATCGAATATAAGTAAGTCTTAATATAGTTTGTAAAATGCTTAATCAAGATATCATTACATTGGGGTATTAGTACATAAAAGTTTTGTAATTTTGAACCTAATTTAGATTTTTAAAATATTAGTAACATGTTGCATATCATATGTACCTTATATATGTAGCAATTATGTATAATAAATGGTAGTAATGTATAAGATTTTGTTATAATCATGTATATGTATCATATACTATTTATGTTTTGACAATATGGAAATTTATATTAAGTGTGGAGAACATGCTTCCAAAGAATTCCCCCACTATTTATAAATGATTATAAAATTATAATAAGTACCAATGTGGAGGACATGTTTTCCAAAACATGCCCCCAATATAAACTAGAGATGTTGAATACTAAATAGTTGTAGAGAATAGGATTCCCAAGCATGCCCAAACTAAATTTATGAATCGATATAAGTACCATACTAAATGAATGTAGATAACATGCTTCCAAATAATTCATATAATGTAGTATATAAAATATTAATGTGTGGAATACATGTCCATATGACATACTCCCATGAATTTTGAAAGCTGATATAAGTACCACATCCTAAAGAAATATGGATAACATGCTTTTAAAACATGCCCTTATTGTATCTGAAAAATGTCCCTAGTGTGTTTCAATTATGTAGAACATGTTTTTAAATATTAACCTAATGATATTACCCATTTTTTTAGGATATAATATAGTTCCTATTTTTGGTATCCTCATGAAAGGAATAATAGAGAATTTGCTTGGTAACATTTGACTTGATAATATTCTGGTAATGTTATATCTAAGAATTTATAATATTTTTTTTGTATCATCTATAATGTTGTAGGATATCTGTGTAGAAATATTTTTAGTGATTTTTTAAAATGATTTAAAATTTGGTATAATATGGAAGGGTTCATTTTCTATATCCCAACACAATTTGTGTTTTTAAATTTGGATAATCGAGGCTCAAGATATGGTCATTTAAAGTTGTGTGAAAGTGGTATATTAGGTGGGTTGGAATAGAATTTTGAAATCACTTTAATTTTGACCTTTGTTAAATTTGAGATAATATCCTAGATAAAAAAAATTCGATGTGGGATATATCATCATCATTTATTATTTTATATACTCTGGAGTGCCTTAGCCAGCCATAAATTTTCTAAGATAGTAAGTAGCTTGTTGACAATTTATTAGTAATTTTGAGTTTTTAAAAATTTGAATTTTGAGCCTATGTTTTGGTATTTTTGGGCACCATCATATAATTACACAAGTTTCCTATACAATTTATTCATGATGTAAATGTAACCATCCACTATTGTACATCACCATTTGACGTATGTGTCCAACATAGACATTAACATATAACACAGTTGTCCTACATGGATACTAGCATCCAATGATAGTATATTTATATTTTGTGATTAGTTTATTGATATTTTTGTATTTTTATAATATAATATGATCAATGAAAAAAGTGTTGGGGATCAACCAACAATGGATTACACTTGTGAAAGCAATAAACGCGAAAATAAATCAGATAGACAAGCAACTAGAATGATAAATAGCACAGAACAAGAGATACAAGAAAACACCCTAAAACCTTATATTAAAACTCTTTACAATAGGAATACAATTGAAGAAACTTCGTTCTTCCACACCTCTCTCAGATGCACACAAGATCTCTCACTAGATCTCTATTCCTCAAGAGCTCTCTCTCAAGTACACTCAAATCCAACAACCTGGATTGATGTAACTCAGTACTGTCCTTCAAACATTCACAATGTTCTACTCATACTATTCAACTCCACTAAGCTAAGAAGATCTTTCCTACATATAGAAATAGGAAACTTGAGCATGCTCTTACAACAAACAGTTAAGCCACTTCAACAAGGGATCTAAAAATAATATTGCTAATAATAGAGACGTGAGCTTAAGTCTACAACTCAAACTCATCATACAAACACTCGCTTCTATCCTCAGAAATCGCTTTCTGGACACACAGGTAACCGACGTCGGTTCCTGCCTATTCGCCTGTGACCGTCGTCGGCTGACCCTACTGCCGACGTCGGTGCCTCTGTAACTGCGACTGACCGATGTCGATCGCTCTTGACCGACGCCGGTGTCTGTGTAGACCCGAAACTATTTTGTATGCTCCTTGGTGAAGCTTTTAGCTCCACACACCCTAACAATCTCCCACTTGGAGATAAACCAGCTGCACCAGTACCTGTACAGCAACATCTTCTAGCTCCTCCATCTTCAACTCAATCATGAAGACCAATAGAAGTTGAATGAAGATTCAACTTCTCCTTAGTAACCGGCTTAGTTAGCATATCAGCAGGATTCTTGTCTGTATGGATTTTCTCCAGATTCAACTCACCATCTTCCAATACCTACCATATGAAGTGGTACCTTAGCTGTATGTGCTTGGTTCTTGAGTGAAAAGTTGAGTTCTTAGCCAAATGGATTGCACTCTGACTGTCACTATACAATCTACAACTCCCATTCTCCCTTCCAAGCTCTTCCATGAACCGTGTCATACATATCATCTCCTTGCTAGCTTCTGTGGTTGCAATATACTCTGCTTCTGTAGTTGACAAGGCAACAACCTTCTGCAACTTAGATATCCAGCTAACCGCCGTTCCACCTACAGTAAAAACATAACCTGTGGTGCTCCTCCTGCCATCCAAATCACTTGCCATATCTGAATCTACATAGCCATGTAGAGAATTATCTGAACCTCCATAGCAAAAGTGCCTACTGCTGGTTCCTCTCAGATATCTAAGGATCCATTGAACTACTTTCCAATGTTCCTTACCTGGATTGGCCATATACTTACTTATTACTCCCACTGCTTGGGCAATATCCGGTCTAGTACACACCATTGCATACATCAAACTTCCTACCGCGGAAGAATATGGAACCTTACTCATGTACTCTACCTCATCATGTGAATTAGGACATTGTTCTTTACTCAACTTAAAATGTCCAGCCAAAGGTGTGCTTACCGGTTTAACATCCTGCATATTGAACCGTTTCAACACCTTGTCCACATAATCTTCTTGAGACAATATCAACCTGTGATTTTTCCTGTCTCTCTTAATGCTCATGCCAAGGATTTTCTTTACTGCTCCCAAATCCTTCATAGCAAATGTTTGAGCTAATTTCACCTTAAGCTTAGAGATATCCTGCATGTGAGATCCTGCAACCAGCATATCATCTACATACAACAATAGAATAATATATCTACCATTATCAAATCTCTTGAAATATACACAATGGTCAGATTGACATCTACTATAGCCATGCTTAGTCATAAACCTGTCAAATTTCAAATACCATTTCCTAGGAGCTTGCTTGAGGCCATACAAGCTTTTCTTCAACCTGCACACTAACTTCTCCTTACCCTTGACCTCAAAACCTTCTGGCTGTTCCATGTATATTTCCTCATCCAAATCTCCATGAAGAAATGATGTCTTAACATCTAGCTGCTCAAGATGCAAATCCTCAAAAGCAACCAAAGATAATACAACCCTTATAGAAGTCATCTTAACAACAGGAGAAAAAATCTCACCAAAATCAATACCTAGCTTTTGTGCAAATCCTTTTACAACCAATCTGGCCTTATATGTCATCTGTCCATCCTCACCTTCCTTCAACCTGTAGGTCCATCTGTTCTTCAGTGTTCTCTTACTAGCTGGCAACTCAACCAAATCCCATGTTTGGTTCTCTCTTAAGGACTCCATCTCCTTAACCATGCCACGCTCCCACTTACTCCTGGACTCTACCTGTAATGCTTCTTCAAAACTCTCTGGTTCTCCACCATCAGTTAGTAATAAATAATATAAGGAAGGAGAATATCTAATTGGAGGCTTACTTACCCTTTCAGACCTCCTGATGGGTGTCATGGACTCATTCTCAACAAGCTATCCACCCAAATTTTCTGACAGTGACTGACCTCAGCCACTTGTAGACCTGTTACTGGCCGACGCTGGTTCTTCCTGGCCGACGTCGGTGCCTATTCTACCGACGTCAATCTCTGTATGACCGACATCAATTTTTGTACTGTCGATGCCGGTTCCTAACCTGCCGACGTCGGTCTCTGTGTTTTCCTGTAAGTGATTATTTATTTTTCCCGCGAGCTCATTTTGGACCATAACTTCATCCAATTCACCATTGCTCTACCCAGATTGATCCAGCTTCCTTATCTGATCACTGTACATCACTCTTTCATTGAAAACAACATCACGGCTCCTAATTACCATGTTAGTTCCTAGATTCCAAAATCTGAAACCAAAATCATCTGAGCCATAGCCAATAAACGTGCACCTCATAGACTTAGCATCAAGCTTCTTTATATTTTCTTTATCTATGTGCACAAAGGCTTCACAACTAAAAACTTTGAGATATGAGAGATCTACCTTTTTACCTATCCATGCCTCTTCTGGAATTCCACCATCCAGAGCTGTAAAGGGTCCTCTGTTAATCAGGTACACTACGGTGTCAACTGCTTCTACCCAAAACTCTAAGGGCAACCCTGCATGCAATCTCATACATCTTGCATGCTCCATGATAGTTCTATTCATCCTTTCAGCAATACCATTCTGCTGAGGTGTCCTTGGAACCGTCCTTTGCCTACAAATTCTGTGAGTGTAACAATATCAGTTAAACTTAAGACTGCAGAACTCACCGCCATTATCAGATCTCAAGCACTTTAATCTTCTGCCTGTTTCATTCTCAACCATAGCTTTCCAAATCTTAAAAGTCTCAAAAACATTAGATTTCTTTTTAATACAGTAGATCCATACCTTCCTTGTAGCATCATCTATGAATGTAACATAGTATCGTGATCCTCCAATAGAGGCTACCTGAGCCGGTCCCCACACGTCTGTGTGAACAAGCTGCAACTTTTGCCTTTTCTTAGTAGACCCAATCTTGAGAAAACTAACCCTTTTCTATTTTCCAAATACACAATGCTCACAAAATTCTAGATCCATACTTTTCAAATCTGAAAGCATACCTTTAGACTTAAGAATTGACATCCCCTTCTCACTCATGTGGCCAAGCCTTGAGTGCCACAATTTAGCATCCACATTTGAAGTAGATAAAATGGAAGGAGATTTGTTAGTAACATAATTACATAAATAGAGAGTACCTTCTCTCTTACCTCTGGCCATAACAAGTGCACCCTTGGTCACCTTCCAAGAATCTGCTGTGAGAGTTACTGTACAACCCTCATCCCCTAGCTTACCTGTAGAAATCAAATTTCTTTTCAAACTAGGAACATGCATCACATCTCTCAACAGCCATGTGTTGCCATTCTGCATCTTCAGCTACACTTTACCTTTGCTAGTAATCTTACAAGGCTCATCATCCCCTAAGTACACTATTCCAAAATCTCCATGGATATAGTCACTAAAATATTCTCTGTTAGGGGTAGCATGGAAAGATGCACCAGAATCTAATACCCAAGATTTTATATTATTATGCAAAGAGAAAATAAGAGCATCCTATGCAATACCTACAACCTTTGCCTCTTCCTTTCCTTCGTGCTGATTCTCCTCCTTAGGCTTTGACCAGTAATCTCTGCTTATGTACCCCAACTTTACATAGTTCCACCATTGTGGCCTTCTGCCATTTATGGATTTGGATCTGCCTCTTCCCTTAGACTTAGATCTTGATCTCCTCTTGCTCCTTTCTTTTTGCCTTCCCCTGCTCTCGAGATTTAAAGCGTTCCCAAATGTCTCTTCTGTGCTTTTCCTGCGAATTTCCTCATTCAAGATAACACTAACCACATCCTCTACTTTTAAAATATTTGAAGCAGAAGCAGTATTAGAAACTGCCATTACCAAGCCATGCCAGCTTTCAGGCAAAGAACATAATATTAAAAGAGCTTTTATTTCATCTTCAAATACAATATTGACTGAACTTAACTGATTAACAATACCATGGAAATCATTCAGGTGATTAGAAACAGATCCACCTTCTTGCATATGCAAATTAAATAACTGCTTCATTAAATATACCTTATTAGAAGCTGAGGGTTTTTCATACAAATTTGCTAACGTAGTCATTAACTCTACCATAGTTTTAGCCTGTGACAAATTAGATATCACAGTGGAGGCCAGACTCAGTCTTATAGACCCAAGAGCCTTTCTATCAAGAACTTCCCATTCTTCATCCTCCATGTCCTTGGGCTTCTTTGCTATCCCACCTAACGGTAAGTAAAGATCCTTCTGATACAGATAGTCCTCTATCTGCATTCTCTAGTGTTGATAGTTCTTGCCATTAAACTTTTCCATTCTCAACTTACTTTCTTCTGCCATTGCTTCTCCCACTCAAACAGAAATCCCTGCAGAAACCCCTGTGAGCAACCTGTAATCTGAACACACTACATAGATCTGAACCACCTGTTAGTGAACCTGAGCTCTGATACCACTTGTTGGGGATCAACCAACAATGGATTACACTTGTGAAAGCAATAAACGTAGAAATAAATCAGATAGACAAGCAACTAGAATGATAAATAGCACAGAATAAGAGATACAAGAAAACACCCTGAAAACTTGTATTAAAACTCTTTACAATAGGAATACAATTGAAGAAACTTCATTCTTCCACACCTCTCTCAGATGCACACAAGATCTCTCACTAGATCTCTATTCCTCAAGAGCTCTCTCTCAAGTACACTCAAATCCAACAACCTGGATTGATGTAACTCAGTACTGTCCTTCAAACATTCACAATGTTCTACTCATACTATTCAACTCCACTAAGCTAAGAAGATCTTTCCTACATATAGAAATAGGAAACTTGAGCATGCTCTTACAACAAACAGTTAAGCCACTTCAACAAGGGCTCTAAAAATAATATTGCTAATAATAGAGACGCGAGCTTAAGTCTACAACTCAAACTCATCATGCAAACACTCGCTTCTGTCCTCAAAAATCACTTTTTGGACACACAGGTAACCGACATCGGTTCCTACCTGTTCGCCTGTGACCGTCGCCAGCCGACCCTATTGCCGATGTCGGCGCCTCTGCAACTGTGACTGACTGACATCGGTCGCTCCTGACCGACGCCGGTGTCTGTGTAGACCCGAAACTGTTTTGTATGCTCCTTGGTGAAGCTTTTAGCTCCACACACCCTAACAAAAAGTTTAATGTTGGTTTCTTATTTTTAGAAGGATGTGTATATTCGAGAGTTTTGGCATGATCGACACTATTTGACATTTGGTAGAGTTGGGTTTATATGTGGTTGATTAAGATGTTATTGATCAAGAAGGATTGGGGAATGTGTTCCACTTGGGATAGATTATGTATGATATATAACTATTTACCACTCTATCAGAGAGGTGGAACCTAAAAACCTATAAATTTTGTCTCCCTTCGAGTGAGATAATCGTCACCCTAGAGGATATATATTGGATCTTTCTGTTGCCGATTCATAGTGATGGTATAGGTTGATAGTGATGGTAGTCACAACTATATTCATAAATCACATGTATATTTTAATAGTCTTAGGGATCCTAAGGTATATATAAGTAATTTTATAACATTATTAGTGGTGATGTTCTATGACTACAGAAGTTTATTTGTGTATTACTAGCATCATTTGTAGTTATGTATGGTAGGACATTTTGAATTTCATATAGTACGTACTAGGAAGTGCATCATATTGAGTTGGATAGGACTAGATATTATTGGGATCAAAATTTATTATCCCACTTGTATATAGATCTATATAGGTTTACATGGAGAGACATGGTAGAGGTATTGGTGGAACAACTCTGTTACATGTTTGAGCATATCAACATATCATAGTAGTGGGTTCAATTGGTGGTACCCTTATTACATGGGCCCACCCATAGGTGTTTACTAATTTGTGGTTATTCTCATGTAGTATACTTCATACCATAATGAAATAATAGACTACTTTGGATAGGCTTACTCCTGATTAGATTATGTGGAATCCTTATAAGAATTTTATTGGGTGGCCTAAGGATGGTCATGAGTTACAAAGAGTTCATCTTAGTATCTAGTTTACTGATATATTTATTAGAGATTATGAGTTATATTAGTATGATCAAGTGACATAATATCTTAGGATCAATTAGGGAATTATATCAACACCATATTCATGGCATCAAATAGTATAGAGTGGTCACAAGCCACATGATAGGCTAGTACCCACCGCTATAGATTTAGCCCTACACCCAAGTGATCAACAATATCCTATGGTTCCCTTGGTATTATAATATGATGCAAGTTATATTAATGGATATGTGGAGTGTTGGGTTAGGGCTCTATGGCCTATATTATTTCCTATTATAGTTATAGCTCTAGGTGTCATTCCTATATCACATGATGGTGGTGGAGAGATAGGTGGTGATGGAGGAGACAATGATCTAGTAGGACCACTACCAGTTGATGAGGCATCCATTAAATCCACATGTGGGTATCTTAGTTTTTAATTTTGAATTTGAGTTTGATATAAAAATATTGGGTTTCATATATGTTGCTAAATAGTGTATTATCTCAAATGTGTGTAGGTAATTGGTCAACCATGGTAGATCAGGTGAATTAGGCCATTAATCATAGTATATTAATGGATGTAGTTGGATACAACCTTATTTAAAGATTTATTGATATTTTTGGTGTGCATGGACCATTATTTGATCCAATTGAGAGAGTTTTGGCAACATACCATACTAAAACCATATATAATGAGGAGTTAAATGTAGATTTAGATAGATAATACATCCTAGATTAGAGTTCCACTAAGATCATGTAGACACTTATTGATCACTATGATTATTTTAGATGATATCATGAGGATATAAGGTAATAGAGATTTGATTTTGAGGAGAGAGTACATGTGTTTTCATGGGTACATGGTCCACAATTTGATCCTAGTTTATTTACCTCTATACATGTTATATTTATGGATGTTGATAGTGATGAGAAGTATACCCTGGGGATATGCCCTCACTTTATGATTGATATTATTATTTTTAAAAACATTGTATCAATTTATATGTATATGAATTTTTTCACATGGATTTGATTTTTTATCTAATATATTTTCACTAATTTATTCTCTATTGATCATTATATGATTTTTTAATTATATTTGAATTCCATGGTGTATGTTGTGGATATGGTGAAATGTATAATATGTATTTCAATTTAATGAACTACTTGTATGATTTCAATAAGAAATTACTCATTTTATACAATGAAACCCTATAGGAAAAATGAATGCTTTACTATAATGATCATGTGGTAAAGTAACAATCAATTTTGCTTCTGTAGTTAACTCTATTGGAATTATAAGTGTAACCAATGAATTTGTAGGTACTTGTTTAGGAATCCAAATCTAATATGTAGGTGCATCCCCTTCATTCATACCTCTATCTAATAAATTATCAACCAATTGTTCCTTGTTAGGATCAATGTGGGAATGATTAGTCTTGGTAGAGAGAATACTAGAAGGACTTCTGCTAGTCGGCATCTTCTATGAAAGTTGGTGGACCATGATTTCCTTAGAAGGATCGATATGGGATGGCTTGATCCTATTAGACTGGCCTCTAGAATAAGTATATGAATGATTTATAGATGCCTCTTTTTTAAATTCAATAATTCATTGATCTATTAATAGTGTAATCTTTTACTCAAGGGAAAAGAACTAATTATCTTGATGACCATTAATACCATGATAAGTACAAAAGTGTGTCATTTTACATTCTCAAATATATGAGGTGGTTAATTTAAATTAGGAAGGAATTTGATCAATAATTTATCCAAAAATTTTCATAATATATCATGTGTTATATATCGATACCAATCAAATTGAAGAGGTTGGCATATGGTCGTGTTTTTTGGTCTAACTATGGTAAGTATTTTAAAAATGCATTCCTTTATTTTGTTCAATATTTTAAATATTAGCACTTTTATAGGTATTGGTGGTTCAACATAATTTTTTTGAATTGGTTTATGATCCTTCATAACTTGTTTAGGTGCTCTTGAAACATGAGTCTTAGTATGCTTGGTTCGTGATGGAAAAATAGGTAACTGAGTTTATGTATTTGTTAAAGAATATGCATATTTATGTGCATCCCAATATAAGGTCTCAAATGAATCAAAGAGCCTATACAATTCTCTCTTTAAATGGAGAGATAATACCCCTAATAAATATAAATTATATTTCCAAATTTGAGGGTGTAAATTTTAAATAATGTAAGTCATCCTTAAAATGAATAACATAGTCTTTTAGGGATTCATTCTCATTTCAAGTCAATGTTTGCAAATGTTCCAATGGTAACTTAGGTAAGTTAAATTGGTGAAAATGTGATAGGAACACATCTTGATCTTCTTTAAATTCTACAAGGAATCATATTTTAGGCTATGAAACCAATTAAGATTCTATTTTGTTAAAGTGCGATAAAAATATTTTAAAAAAAATCTTCCATTTTGGTCCCAATGTCCAAAGGAGTGTATATATTATTGTAAATTAATATAAGTGTCCCCTTGACCATAAAATAATGAGAAATTAGGCATGATAAAATGTTGTGGATAAGGATATTCAAACACATGTTGAGCTATAAATTGTCCTACTCATGTATTCTCCTAAAAAAGAGCCTCATGAGAAGAAAATTGTAACTTAAGAGTGTTGACTTGCTATTGAAAATATCCCATGGTGGTAATAATAGATAACATATCATGAGGAGATTTTGAAGTATGTGTTATAGTTTGTAAAATACCATTCACATGAAACATAGGAATAGTGGGACCTATATCCTCCTCAAGAGGAGAATCATCACATGGGTTTACAACATTTTGTAAATAAGTACCCATGGTTAAAGAGGTAAATATATCATGTTGGATATCATGTAGTATAATACCATTACCATTACAATATGCTACTTCACTTGGAATTTGGTTACTTTCAATAGTAATTGGTGAAATAATTTCACTTGTAAACAATTTCTCTTGTTTAGCCAAAAACGCAAAAGAGGGAGGAAAAGGGACATTTGACACTTCATTTGTAATATAATGAGTGGGGAGAATGAAATTGTAACTTTAATTTGTAGTTATAAAAGTAAGATATAATGGAATGATAATTTTGAGTTTCTTTGACTTATATGATTTAGCTTTTAAACGAGATACATTAATTGGACTTTAATCTTATTGTGTGTCTTCAAACAATGCAAGTTTTGTAAGAGTTTCCTTAGTATGTTCATTTGAACTCTAATTTTCCCATTCAATCAATAAATGGTGAGAGATAAGATATGTATTATTATTATTATTACATACCAGAGGGGAAGAACAATGTTTACTAGGTGTACTTGAATCATGCAAAGAAGTCATGGGATTCTAAACATTAGTATTATTTAGAGGTGAAGGCACATACTTGATTTCATTAATATTTTCATTATGTGATAAATTGGAGAAACATTAAACCTCATTAAATCTGTTAACATTATAAGGGGGAAGTTCACATTTGGTTGTTAAGAAAACCAAATAAGGTAGAGATGCAATAATTGGATTTTAAACATTAAGAACAATATCATTTTGCATGCTTGTTGAATATTGAGACTCCCCATCATTAAAAATAAAAGGAATAGGATAATGATACTCAACATAGCCAAGAGGAATATCATTACATTTATATCTATGATAAAAAAAACTATCGTTATCACTAGCTTGGTCATTTAGGTTTGTATTTACATAATTTGTTCTTTCCTTGTCATAATTATAAGCAAAGTCAGGTGTTTGAGCCTATTTTTGATGTTGCATAAGATCCTCATATGAAATACATTGATCATCAGGTGTATTAAACCAACTATCAAAAGGATGAGGTTTTTTTGGTTGAGGGTCCTTTGGATGGTCATAAAGTAGGGAGTCCATAAGGAGTTGAGCCTTTAAGAATTTTTTTAAATCATAACTAGTAGGGCCAAATCAATAATAATATTTAAAATTCCTAAACTAATCATACATAAGAGAAAATTAGATATGAAAATAAAATACCAAAAGCTGAAATGATATTTGACATAAGATGAAATTCTTAATATGCAAACTAGGGTTTTGGTTTAATAAATAGAGGTTATATTCACCAAATATTTTTGGTGCTTTAGGAGTTTTTCAAGATGATATGAAAATAAATTTATTTTAAAGGAATTAAAATATTTATATTTACATTAAAATACAATCAATAATACAAATTTGCATAATTTTTCATGTGCAATAAATACATTAAGTACAAAGTAGCTAAGGGACAAAGAAAGCGTATCTTATTTAATATTCTATTCTAGATTATGGTAGTGTTTAGGAGTTGTAATAGGGATATGTTAGAGATATAGATTTCATTCATTCTATGTTTTGACTATTTTTGACCTTCAAATAATTTTATCGATCTAGGATAATAATGTTGACACTTATGTTTGTATCTAACACTTATGTCCAATGAGATATATACACAAGAGTGACCTCAAATTCAGATAAGACCTGTACTTCCCCTTGTGTAATCATTATGATTCTCAAATTATGATCACCTATGTGCCATATCCATATATTAATCAACTCTAGTTATTTTGTATTATACCTCTTTTAAATGGTAACAAGTGGTTAATAACATGAGTCGAGCTAGCCCTAAAAACCTTGTTATTGCTAAGTGTTGCCTACATAGCACCAATACTTCTAAGAGGGCCTCACACTCATATGTAGTTCACCCTTATATGCATGTGTATGAAATTGTAATAATACAAATATATTCTCTTTATCTTATTAACCATTGGTACAAGTGATGAAATAATATATTTGATGTTTTGAATGCTTTAGATATTTAAAACAATATTGTAGTATAATTTGATAGCTTGCAATAGATAGTACTTTCTTATTACAAAGTTGCCTTATCATATTGGAAGGTGTATTAAATAGACCATAGCATCTATATATAGTAACCTTTTGAATTTTAATTAGAACCTAGTTATTCATGAAAATATGGCCATAGGATGGGCAAAGAGGGCCAACAAAGTGGTCACAAGGTAAAGGATACAACAAAAAGATAAAAAGATAATACTAGATAGTTGCATCAAGCCTAGATACTAATGTTGATGCTAGTGTCTATGGGATTAAAAATTTATAAAATAAACACAACATGTAAGGGTATTTGATATACACTGGATAAGGATAAAAAATGTAGCACACAGGCCCAAAGGGTAGGTAAATCAAGTGAAACAATATGGAACTGAAGAGGTCCATGAGATACCTGATCACTAGATGTCTAATTCTTAGTAAAGAGGTATATACATATAATAAGACTAATAATATGTGTAATTATACCAAAATGGGTGTCTACATAATGTACACATTCCTTAAATAGAGAATAAATTAAATGTGGTCATATAAAAAGTAGAAATATGAGACCATGATTGTGCGATAGGGTGTAATATATTCAATAGTAACAAGTGGAGTGCCATAGATATAAACATTCTAGATTATTTTAATGGTTTTAAAATTAAAAGGGTGTGTAACCTAAATTAAAATTAAATCCAATGGTTATAATAATGCTTGGATAAATAATGATAGGCTCTCTCATGTGGATGAGTGTTGTTTTCTATATGTGGGAGGTCTTGGGGTCCAATCCCCTAGGCTGGCCACCTCTATCATGTTGGGCCTCACATGATGTCTTCATTAGGTCAGGAATTCCAAAGTCAACACCAAAATTTTTACCTCTAGTGCCATCCATATATGTGAGGAAGCATCACTTGGGTTTCCCATGATTTATTTGAAGGGAAAAAAAGAATGCTTGGATAAGGGATAGAATAATTTTCAAGAAAGAAAAGAAGCTATGTAAAAGGAAAATGTAAGTAAATAATAAAGAGACAACCTAACTAGTATGTTTAAAGATGAATTATTCTCTATCCAAATAAAGATATCATGAATAGGATTCACATATGTATACACAACTTAATTATGTGAAGGATAGTTCTTGTGATGAATAAATACCAACTATATGTGCCTATGAATATAAATAAGATCCGTATGTTTTAGTATAGCCTTCAGAATCACTATCCATATGCTCATTTCCAATTTTATCCTCATGTGTAGGAGAAGAATATGTAACAACTTATACCTATGGTGAAGCTACTTTAATAACCTATCATGACTTAGGAGATGAATACCTATTTTTATGTGTCACTTTATGCTTAGGATGATGTACCATGAACTATGAAATAGACTAAATATGCTCATGTGTAACTGTATCACACTCATAATTAGATGGATAAATTGATCCTATAATATTCTCATTATAAATTTTAAGACGCATTGATAAATTTTCTTGAATATTTTTGTAAATTATTTCATTATCATGATGTCAAATAACTATACCGGTAGCTATTATATATAATAAGTAAACATCATTTATTCCAAAGGATATTCATAGTGGATTCCTTTAATTTTGACCATTTGATTATCATGAATGTATTTTAGAAATTTATGTATTATAGAAGGTATTTCTCTAATATTTTTAATCCAAGGACATCCTCAGATCATATCAAATACCCCTATGCTTAGAAGAACTATAAATGGAGTAGGCACTATCAGAGTGCCCACTTATAAATGAATCATTATGTGTCTAAGAGTATCTTGTGTATTCCCATAAAATGCTTTGATAACTCTATAAGTATCCTATAATTTCATCTTGTATAATCAAGATAATGAAGGAGTGTTATAGTGCACACATTTTCACTTGCTCCATTATCTGTCATGACACTATGGATGGATTATTTGTTAACATATGCTTAAATAAAGAGTGCATGTATATCTAAATCATCATAAATAACTTCACTATCATCAAATGTGATCATAGGATGTGATTCTTGTCTACTTTTAACTACACCATTAATGATATCAATTGGATGTCCATATGTATAAGAATGGGGTTGATCATTATATGCATAATATACTTCATGATTATATTTACTTCATGATTTGGAAATATATATTTGTAAATTTGAGATTTGTATTATCATTTTATTTTGGCGTAGCCTCTAAAATAGGTGTACCAATATCTATGATGTTTTCATCAATGAGGTCTTGAATCTTATGTTTAAGCTTAAAACATCTATTTTTAGAATGCATAGTACATCTATGACAGCCACAATATGCATTTACATAAAAATTTATAGATTGAGGTATAGACATATCTATCTCATTTATTGGAGGGAGAATGATTATATTTAATTCTATGAAATTTTACAATAAAACATTAGGAGGTGATGACAAATTTGAAAATTGCCTCCTTAATGGAAATTATAATTAAATATTTTGCAATGGTTGTGATATAACATTAACTTTATTTTTTTCTTCATTATTTCTCCAATTGGTTTTCTCTTATAATTTTAATTGATTTAAAACTTGACATTTTAAGTGGAAGGAATATTTGAAACATACTTGAGCTTGTTTAAAGTAGGCAATTTGAATTAACGCTTTTCGACTATATGGTATAATTCATCAAAGTATTTAAACTTAACAAACATAATGGAATATTGAGGAGGAGAGATAATTATTTGTGTAAAATATATATTGAATCTCATTATCAACCATTGTATTTAATCTTTTAGAAAGTATATTCTTGTACCTTAGCACATATTAATTGATTTTTTCATTAGACCCTTGTTTGAGCTTTGTAATTTGAGCATATGATAAATTTTCATCAATAATGATAGAAAAGTGTTTCAAAAATGATATGATAAAGGAATGAAAACCATTAATGATTGAAGAGTAAGGTCATAGAACCATATAAGATCATACTCTTTGAGATTTATTGGAAAAATATCTATTACAAATTTATCATTATCTACATAATCTAGACAAATTGGTTGGAAGGCACACAAATACTATTTAGGATCACCTTTGACTTGATAAAAAGGAATATTGGGAAACAAAAAGAAAAATAGTAGTGGATATGATGCAATTTTGTGTGCCAAAGGGTTATGTAACAAGGAACATGACTTCATAAAAGGGATATCATGATAAATGGATTTCTCAATATGGGCCAAATGAGATTACAATGTTAGAATGGTATGCTATAGTGTTTGAATAGGTAATAAGATGAGTGTGAGTAACATGATCAGGAATAAACATGGATATATTTTAGATACCAAGATATGTTCCCAAACCAATAAATAATGCTATAAATGTATAAATTAGAATAGATACAATAGTATAAGTAGTAACATTGGAATTAGGGGATTTGACAACCCACAAAGGAAAATATTGTAGTCATAATTTTTCCAACATAACTTGATATTCATATTTTTATGATAGAATAAAAATAATGACCTTATTTACCTTATGGGGATTTTCTTGGAGATCTTCAAGAAATTTAGATTATTCTTACACTTATTTTTGATATAATCCATTAAGCTCATTTGGATTAATGTGAGTATCATTTTCATTATGTTCATCATATTCCTATTCATTAGTTTCATTATCAATTTCAATGTATACCTCATCTATAGGATCCCAATGAATTTGAAAATCAAAACTATTGGTTTGAGAAAAAAATCATTTTTGGCATTGCAGAAGAGACTAAAAGAAGTTAGATATGTGAAATAGAAACACCTCTTAATCCAAAACTATGTTTTAGAGGCATAAAATATGAATAAAGTAGCATTAAAATATAATTTATGTAATTTTAATGATTATGAATATAATACAATGTAAAAATATAAATTCTAATGACCAAGAACATAATAGAAGGAAAAGTCAAGGTATGAGGGTAATCTAGGCAAGGGTTTTAATTATTTTTAGGCTTTTAATTATACTTATCATTTGTTTATTACTATCATCCCAATGTTTTAAATCAATAAATATAGAGGTATAACCATGATTTTATCCCACTAATCTTGGTGTTGAGGGTATGATGTGAGTAACTTCCTTGAGAAACATGCTCCCCTCAGGTGCACCACAAATAAGATATCTAAAAGATTCTTCCTATGGTATAAATAGGGGATCCTTGGAAATTTTGATATCCTATGAGGCACATTTAAACTAAACTTGGTGTTTATTATTTTAATATGGCTATTAATATTGGGGTAAATCCCTCACACCATGATGTCTATAAAAAAAACACCATGTAGACCTTTATGTTAGTCACCAATTAGTTTGAATACTACCAAAACATAGTTTATAAAACAAGTATAAGCACATTAAAAATAAAAATAAAAAACAAAAGATTATTTTTTTCATAAATCAAACAAATTTCAACTTGAGGTCAAAATGAAGAGATTTTGTGTCATAATGATCCAATATGACAAGATAATTCATTCATTGTTACATTTTATTTAAGGTCAAGGAAATTGAATTATTTTATATCATATTTTATCTAATGTTGAAGGATGTTTTATTTCATGTCATGAATTTACATAAATTTGAATTAAATCTTATCCTGGAAATCAAGGAAAATAAATAAGCAATGTTCTAAAAATAACAAGTTCACTAGAATATTTAACACTTTTAATTTAAGTTTTCTTATATTTATGGTATTAAAATTTTGAATTTGAAATATTGATATGTACTTATCTAATAATAAAATATAGTCACATATATTATGCTAAAAAAAATATAGAAAATGGAAACTTTCTAAAAATAGTAAAAGGACTAAAGATGTGCAAACCTCCCTAAATTAGAAATGGATCTAACTATGTAAGCCCACTGTAACTAAAACTATGTGTAATTGATTCACAGATAGATTTGTATTTAAAATAATAATTTACAATCTTCTAGGATAATTCATGAGAGGCATACATGGGTGCACTGTAGCCTTGTCTAACTACTACAACTATGTCTTGGTTAATTGTATTCCTTATTTTTGGATTTGGGTATATACAATCAACTTAAGTGTTAATTTTTGATCGCTATATTTTGTGTTATTTCATGAAAGACCTTAAAAATAAAAAACCTTAGATCTTACACAAGAAACAAGATAGAAATCAAATCCAAAATGGGAGCAATAGGTAAGGGGAATAATTGAGTTTGACTTAGAAACCTTGCATAACTAAGCACTACCTACATAGTCCAAATGGGCCTCAAGTTGATGTAATTCTCCCTCCTATATTGATTGTGTGATTCATGATTATGAAACTATAATTTTTATAGTTTGAATATTAAATAAAATTATTAATAACAAATTCCTTTTACCTAAAAAAAAAAATATTCATACTTGGCTTAATAATGTCATAATGCTGCAAATTGAAAGAGGAAAAAGTAGTGCTCTTTTGCTTAGTTTGAAATTCAATTGATAGAAAGATCTAGTGGGGCCATAATGAGTGGTCTTGATGAGTTTTAATAGGAGAATATTTGAATTAATTTCACTAATTGACTTTATAAAATGCATGAAATAACTATTATGAAATGTCTCGATTTGAAAAAGTGATCATTTGAGCATGGGGTACAATGCCACACTAGGGGACAAGTACATAATGTGGCCATGTTTGAATAATGAAAACTTATCCTAGTCTAAGATTATAGACTATTGGGATAGGTTTGACATGAGCCTATGGGATTAATATGAATGAATGTATTTTAAATAAGGACATTTGTATGATATTTTCCATGTTAACATTGAGGACTCTCTTATAGATTGTGAGTTAGTGAAATGACAAATAGGCCAAGTAAGGGTAAGAATGTTAGAATAAACATTTTCAAGCACTTAATTATTAATTTTATGTGTCTACAATAATAAATATAATGTTGAATCTAAATATGAACATTGTAGTCATATAAAATGTGAAAATCAATAATTTGAGTGTGGCTTGTGACACCCAACCCATAGGTCCCTCTTGCCTACTCTCTTAACCCTCATAAGAATCTTTCACTAATTCTCAGTCATCTTTAGCCTTCTAGACCAGATCTCAACTTAGCTAGAATACTCTTTCCATGACAAATTATCTCCCTAGGTCTCATTAGCTCATGACTATAGCACCCAACTTGGACTATAACACTGGGACCTCTAGTGTCCTCTTTCAATGCTCCTATCCAAGTGAATTTTTTCCTCCAACAGTCATCTCCTTTTGATTCTTATCCCTCTTCTTGTCAGCCTAATGTGAGAACATTCAACCCATAACCAATAAATCCTTATAAAACCCCATTAAAAGGTCATTTGGAAAGGGTTGGAAAATATCACAAAGCAAGCAAGAATACAAGCAAGACTACTAAGGCAATCTTCCCTATTCTCTACATACAACTAGCCAATACTAGTTAAAATCTTATTCAAATACGTACGTCAGTCCCTAGATACCTCAATCACACCTAATTTTAGCATTTTACATCTTCATACACACAATTTCACAAAGCTTTACATATAGCTTTATATCTCTTCAGAGTATTGGTATGTAGGCAAAATGCCCCAACAAGGGGTGTGGATACTTTTTTAGTGCATCTTACACACACTAACCCCCCTTCCTTCTCAAAGTTTGTCAAATCATAATAGAGTCTAGGGTTTCAAGACTAAATCATCTCTATAAGGAGTTTTGTAGACATCCAATAGTTAAAATTTATTAAATAAGCTCACACAGACATAGTGAATAAAACCCAGAAAGCTCAGGTCTCCTAGACAATAGTGGTATAAGAGGACTATATCACCAGACCCTAGGGTTCCTATTTTGGTGCTCCTATCCAATCATAAAATGAAAGCTATATCCTAATTTATGACAGTGTCTTAGTCTTGCATAGTGAATTCCAAACCCTACAAAAACTTTCTCAATCAATTTTGAGCTAATACTTATTTTCTTTCCCTTATTACTATTTTTAGAAAGGTTTAAATTATAGTCAAATTACACAAATTAGTAGCAAAATTATTTCATATTTATTTACTGATTTAATTATCTCAAACCCTTAATTAAATTAGGAGTAAAACACCAAATATTCCCAAAATAGTTAAATCATTTGGTGAACCTAACTTACTTCGTTTGTGCATAAAAACCCTAGAAACCCTAGGGTAAATTTCTTACTAATTTTTTCCTATTTTTTAATAATTTTTTACCTGCATAATAAAATAATAAATTAGCTTCAAATTTTAAATTTTTATAGCAATTTTAAAATAATTTTCTTTCAAACCCTAGTTTCCCATACTATGTCCCGATATGTTTTCCATATTTTCTAATTTTTCTACTTACATATTTAAATAAAAAATTTGCATCAAAATTTAAAATTCCTTTGTAATTTTAAAATATTTTCATTAAAAACCCTAGTTATATGTATTATTTACTATTTACTTTTTGAGGTATCACCTTACATCTAAAATCATATTTCAAAAATGGATCTCACTTATTTTCAAATATTTCTTGCATTTTAGCAAATAATAAGGAGGCCATACTTGGTCTTATCATGTACATGAATGATGAAGTTTACCATATGTTAATACAAAGCTTCATTCTTTTCTTTTCATTCTTACTTTTCATAATATGCGATGATATTAAGAAAGTCATTATTAAAAATATTAAGATACCTCTCCTTCAAAGCAAAGTTTACTTGTCTTTAATACAAGGTTTCATCTCTTGCTTTCTATCTCTCATATGGAAAAAATTCAAGTTTATCATGATAAACACATTAGAAATGCCATAAAACATGGAAAATTTTATTAGGAATTAATTCACAAATTAATTATTTTTATCCCTTACTTTATATCTCTCATATGGAAAAAATTTCAAGTTTATCATGCTAAACATATTAGAAATGTCATAACACATGCCAAAGTTTCTTATGCATTCATGCACAAATTCATGCTTTATATCCCACACTTGCTATCTCTCACATGGAATGCTCTTTATAAACATATTATAATATAAATGATAAATCCAATTTCATACATTTCATTTCACATTCATGATTTCTACCTAGATGCATATAAGTCATTGGCTATAATTGAGTATTTTTCTATCACTATTAGACACAAGAAAACACCAGTGGGTGTGTATATATATATATATCCTCCCTTTAAAATTGGCACATCTAGCTCTTATCCTGAACCTACTACTAACTCTATGCCTATAATATACCATACAGTACATGCGATCACCCAAGTTTATGAAGATAAGTAGGTTGATTATACCCATGGCTATAACTTTATAACTTAGGTTAGCACCCCTTATGATACAATTTCAATTTTTGAGTTCCTTCAGCGATTATATGTTTTTGAATATGTATTATATGCAACCCTTCACAATACCAAAATTCTTATTTCTACCAATCTATATTATGTTGCCTCTATCCTCAACATAATGTAATAGATCGAAAAACATCATTTACCCCCATAACACATCATTGAACAACATCTACCTTTGTATATTCAATTTAGAATTAATGATGTGGGGGTAAAAAGAGTGTTAGTTGATAATGGTTTAGGACTCAACATTTACAACATTTCTTTTCTTAAATGTCTTAATATACAACTTCAAGATTTAGACCATTCTGACATGAACATTTGAGGTTTGGACAACATCCCATGGAAATTCATGGGCCAAATAACACTCAATCTTACATTTAGATCTAAGACACTTCCAACTACTTACCAAGTCATGCAAAATGACCTCAACTATAATTTATTACTTGGTCAGCCTTGGATTCATGATATGCATGTAGTCCTTTCTACACTTCATGCTTGTCTAAAATTTACTCACAAAGGCTACATATACACATTCCCAATAGAAAATGAACCTTTTAAATACTTCCATGTTACTAAATCTCCATAGAATTATATCCCACACTTTAATATTGGTAATATACCTTCATAACCCACTACTCACAATGCACCCTCAGACCATGGAACACATCAGACAATTCTAAATTCTATAATAGTACCAACACAAAATCACCATTTTAATTCCCCTTTTGCACTAAAATGTCTTAATATGATAGGATATCATGAAAAAGGTCTTAGAAATCATGAACGAGGAATCATCAATCCTATCGAGGCATCAACACATGGAAGGCAATGGCTAGGATATCAGCTTACCCTTCTTCTTGAAAAACCTTATTCCACAGCTTCAAAGAATATAAAGTTGTTTCCACCCATTACATTAGTAGACCATACTATTAATCATAATTTAACATTATCATTGATTCATCTTGATCTTATTGATGATATGGTTTCACCAGATATGTACACATTAGATGAATTCTCTAATGATGAATCCCTCTTACAATTTCTTAGAGCCTATAAGGACCTCCCATCTTGCTATCATAAAAATAGATTTCCTCATCACACAAATGCCTATGTATACTTTAGAGAAAATATAGATTATCCCCAAGACATACCTATTGATTCAGATGATATTATTCTTATAACCCCATACACACTAGATCATTCCACATTGCTTAATGAGGAAATAGTTAATTTCAATTTTGGAATTGATTAAGATCCTTGCATTGTCTTGTTAGCTACTACCCTATGAAAAGAATAAGATACAAATATTCATAAAACTTCAATAGATTTTTTATAACTCTTTACTTGGTCTTACTAAGATATGACAAGAATTGATACATCTATAGAATTTCATTGGATTCCTTTATACCTAGATGTTAAACTAGTTAAACAAAAAATTCATAAAATGCATCCTAAGGTGGATGTCTTAGTCAAAGATGAGATCTAACACCTCTTAGATGATGGATTCATTCAACCTATAACACACCCTAAATGGGTATTCGATATAGTCCCTATGGTAAAGCCCAATAGACAAATTCAATGTTGTTTTGAATCTCAAGATTTAAATAAAACATGCCTAAAAGATGATTTTACTTTACCTAACATTGACATGATCATAGATTCCATATTTAGATATGAAATTTTATCATTTATGGATGGATTTTTAGGATAAACCAAATCAAAATTGTTGAATAATATCAAGAGAAAACATCTTTTACAACACCTTGGGACACATTTTGTTACATTATCATGCCTTTTGGATTAAAAAATGTTAGATCCACATATCAGCGTACCATGACACATATTTTTCATGACTTAGTTCACTATACTATTGAGGATTATGTCGATGATATATTAGCTAAATCTAAATAATGCAAACATCATGATATTGATTTATGAAAGATATTTCAAAGACTCAAGCAATACAATGTTTGATTAAAGCCAAAGAAATGTGTGTTTGGAGTTACATCAGACTAACTCTTAGGTTTCATTATTTCTCAATGTGGCATAGAGGTTGACCCTAAAAAATTCAAAGAAATTATTGACATGCCACCTCCCACAAAATTAAAACAACTTTGATCCTTATAATGCAAGATCCAAGAAATCCACCATTTTGTGGCTCAACTTGTTGATAAAACTCAATCATTCACTTGATAAATATCAACAACACAGTAATTTACAACATGTAACATCACAATAATTATATCTTATTTTCTTTCCATGGCCATTCATGTTATGGGGATTCAATCTTATTGGAAAAAGTAACCCTAAATCTACCAATGAACACAAGTTCATAATCATAGCTACATGATACTTTACCAAAAGGGTAGAAGCCATTCCACTTCAATCTATAGGTGAGGACATTTTTAGATTTCTCATGACTCACATTATTTCATGCTTCAGCTTACTTGTATCCATCATTTCTAATAATGGAACATCATTCAAGAACAAAAGTATCAAGAAATTTTGCATAAAATATAATATTAAACACACATTCTCCACTCCATATTACCCATAAGGAAATGATCAAGTAGAAGCTACCAATAAAACCATCAACAACATTTTGAGTAAAATAGTGACCAAATTTGGAAATGATTGGCACAATCAACTAGTTTTTACATTATGGGCCTATCACACAAGTATTCACATGCCCACATGAACCACTCCTTATTCACTTGTTTATGACATAGAATCAGTTTTTCCATTAGAATTAGAAATACCATCTCTTCATGTCTCCTTTAAAGGAATTCTCATTGATAACCAATATCATGAAAAATGTCTACACCAGCTCAATAAATTAGACCATACACACATTCAAGTAGTATAACATCTCAAAATATACCAACAACGTATACAATAATCCTACAATAAATGAGTTAACACTAGTGAACTCAAAGTTAATGATCTCATTCTAAAATAAAATCTATGCAATGTCAATGCCAAAGAAAAAATCAAAGGAAAATTAAAACCAAATTGGTTAGTTCCATATATTATTTTTGAAAATATTAGCTCAAAAGTGTATCATCTAGATTCACTTTAAGAAAAAAAACTCAAAAATTGAATGAATATTATGCATCTACACAGATTCCATGTCTAGCATTTCATTTCATTCATTGTATTATACTTAATTTTTCAAATTTGCTTTTATATATCTTCTTTTCAAATTACTTGTACATAATTTATCAACTTACTTGTACATAGTCTTCTTATGTTTGATTTCACATAACAAATATTCCAAAAAATACCAAAAATAATATAAAATATGTCAAAATACAAAAACATTCAAATATTTCAAAATACAAAAAAATTCAAATATTTCAAAATACAAAAACATTCAAATATTTTAAAATACAAAAACATTAAAAAAAATTCAAAAGCACAACAATATTTTGATTGTATACATCATCCATGATTTACATTTCTACTACTATGCTAGACTTACGTTTGATGTTCTATGCTATTATTTGTTGCTTTATCTACATTACCATGCTTCACTTGATCTTCCTTAAATGTGTGTAGTGACATCTAGATATTTGATTGCTTCATTTACCCATTGAGGGGGCATCCTACTTCTACATTCGAGACATACATCAATATACATACCCATGGGGGGCATCTTCTACATGACTACACCATTTAGGTTATGTCATTCCTACACCACACACTCTAGTTATCATGTTGATGTACATTACTTAATATCTTACATAGATTAATCTATTGACATTCCATTAGTATATAAAAATTTTGTATTTCTTAGCATATACCTAGTCTTGTACTACATTTTTTGAATAAATTCACTTCTTAATTTGATTAGTTAGATGCAACTGTATTTCTAGTATTTTCATAGTTTCCTTTCTTGATTTGTGTATCTAGATGTGATTACTTTCTCAGTTCTTATTTTGTCTCCTGTATGTGCATTAGGACATCTTCTAATGTCATTTGTTTCTATTATTATGTGTGTCTTAGGGCATTTTCTAATGTCCTTTACCTATACTCTTCTTTATGCTTGTGGCTTTCATGCCAACCTTGCTTGTTTCTAATTGTGTGTCTATGTGGCATTTTAATATGCCTTATGTGCTTACTTTCCAATTTGAGTGGCATGTGCCCATGTCCCTTATTTTAATGGCCCCTTGCCCACTCTTGTATGTTTCATGCTTCTTTATTTGTGTGCTTATTTTCTTTTTTTATTTTTAATTATTTATAATGTCATGATCCACATCATGCATTATCTTGCTTTCTTAGATGCCATGATGGTCATCATGCTCCATCCCTCCATGATAACTAACAACTAACAACTAATAACTAACAAGACTTCCAATTATAATTTAGTACATTGTACATGCTATTACATTGTTATATCTATCTAATAATATACCTATTGATCTAACAATCACTCATTACAAACCATGTTATATCTTGAGATATCTTGTCAAGTATTATTGCTATATCATGTATCTTTGTAATATAACACACTTATAGGGCTCTTTATTTTGAGGGAAGTCATTGTAGGGTATCCATTCCTACCATTATAAGAGAGGGAAACAAATAGGGGTTTTGTCACAGAGATCAAATATCCTACTGATCAAAAAATCATCATTCAAAACACCCAAAATAATAACCAAAATTCAAACTAGGTAGACCAGACTAGGCAGACAATGATAATTTTATAACAATCATTAGATTTAGCCTAGGATAATAGCACCAATATTAGACTATAGTACTAGGCCCTCTAGTGTCTATTTTTGGTGCTCTTGTCTAAAAATTTTTAAAAAAAAAAAAACCAAACTTTTTAGAAGTAGGAAAAAAATAGGTTTAGTTATAGTTTTGCATAGTTAGACCAATTTAGAATCAACAATTTTTAGTACACTTTAACTTAGAGAATCTAGATATAGGGGGCATCATGTGTAGCATGATGGCTCTCACTTCTTGTTTTAGATATGGTAGTTAGTATAACTTCTAGATCAAAATCCATGTTTTAGACACTAATGATTGGGGGCAATGTGCATGGCACATTTGTCTTCTTTTATTTTTGAGTTTAGTACATTATGTAGGCATTCTCAGTAGTTTCATGCCTTATTCCATCTATAGGTGGTTGACATCATTTTGGAGTGGCTTTCATACAAGCTTAACCTCCACATTTTGAGTGGCTTCCATATAAACGTATAGCCTAGTTTTGGAGTGGTTTTCATGCAAGCCTAATCTCCACCTTTTTTGAGTTGGCCAAAAGTGGCCTAGTTTCTAGCTCACATTCAACTATCCATGTCACTTTTTTAGATTTTAGATCATTCACAGGCTTTAAAATCCATCTCATATAACAAACATTTCATACTAGTATTAGTTCATAGCTTCACTTAGTGGGTGACGATGGAGTGAAAGGGACAACCTTTATATTATTGAACCACCTACTTAGAGGGATTAGACACATAGTACAAACATCGATCAACACATGAAAAAATCACGTAGATTTACTTAATGGGTGATGATGGAGCTAAAGGGATAACCTTTGAATTCTTGAGCCATTTTTGGGGAATTAAGCACTCAGCTCTATTCATGATATTACTCTTGGTACAAAACCATCCATCATTATTCAACATTACTCAGCATCACAATATGTTTTGTATTGGTTCATGTACTTGGTGAGGTGTATTCATTCCTTTCTCTTCCTCTCTCTCTCTTACCCAAATTTGTACATTCTTATTTTAGATATAGTGTATCTAATAATAACTGATATACTCTTTGTTTTATTTTATGAATTTACACTTCATAGCATGTTTTCTCTATGCACACCTAACACCACATAGCTTCATGAGCTTCACCCTTGTAGGAAAGTTTATATATGCTCTCTATTTTTCCTTTATCCTAGTATTTTGCTTTGCTACCTCACTAGAATAAAATGAGGGCAAATGTGGTCATATAAAATTTAAAAATTGGTAACTTGAGTGTGGCTTGTGACACCCAACCCATAGGTCCCTCTTGCCTACTCTCTTGACCCTCATAGGCATCTTTCACTAATTATCAGTCATCCATAGCTTTCCAAACCTAATCCTAATTGAGTTAGACTACTCTTTCCATGAGAAATATATCCCCCTAGGTCTTATTAGCTCAAGACTATAGTACCCAACTTGGATTATAGCATTAAGCCCTTTAGTGTCCACTTTCAGTTCTCTTATCCAAGTGCAATTTTCTAATGGTCAGTTCTTTTTTATTCTTATCCCTCTTCTTGTTAGCCTAATGTGAGCACATTTAACCCATGACCAATAAATCCCTATAAAATCCCATTCAAACATCATTTAGAAAGGAATATCACAAAGAAAATAAGAATACAAGAAATAATACTAAATCACTCTTCCCTATTCTCTACATATAGCTAGCTAATACTATTATAAGATTATTCAAATCCTTACACTAGTCCCTAACCACCTCAATTACACCCAAGTTTAGCATTTTTCATCTTCATACACATAATTATACAAATCACATCAAGTGGGATAACTACATATGTCTTGATCCCTCTTTGGAGTATTGGTATGTAGGCAACATCCCCACATAAAGAATGTGTATACATGTTTAGTGCATCTTACACACACTAACCCCCCTCCTTCCCAATGTTTGTCAAAGCATAATGCATTTTAGGGTTTTAAGACTAAACCAGCTCTATAAGGAGTTTTTTGGACATCCAATAATCAAAATTTCACAAGTAGGCTCATATAGACACAATGAACAAAACCTATAAAGCTTAGGTCTCCTGAACAACAACATAAGAGGATATAATGTTAGAATCTAGGGTGTCCTATTTTAGTGCTCTTATCTAATCATAAAATGAAAGCTAGATCCTAGTTTATGATAGTTTTCAGTCTTGCATAGTGAATTCCAAAACCTACAATAGCTATCTCAATCAGTTTCCATCCATGTCTTATTTTCTTTCCCTTATTACTATTTTTAGAAAGGTTCAAATTATAGTCAAATTATACAAATCAATAACTTAATTATTGCATATTTATTTACTAATTTAATTAGTTCAAACCCTTAACTAAACAAAGAATAATACACCAAATATTCCCAAAATAGTTAAATCAAATATCAATATTAATTATCACCTTTAAATAATGGACCAACACTAATAAATAAAGTGAAAACTATTAAGAACTTTTGAGAAGCAATTATTGAACAAAATCAAGAATATCATATAATATTTTAAGCTATTTTATAAATGAAGAGTGAAAGCATACATAATACATCTAAATAAATTTTAACTACTATGGGTTCCTTACCTTTATCTACTTCATTTGATACAAATCTTATACCACCATATTCTATGGGTTCAACTCATGGTTTACAAAAATCAATGTGCCCATTCCTCCTCAATCATTTGTGACACCAACTTTGGTTAACACACATTATAATCCTAATGTAAATCCCTTATGTAAGATGTTAAAGATACGTAAACTAAGGTGTTACATTTTGAATAAGTGATTTGAAACCAAATCAGGTGCTTGATTCATAGACCATTGATTTAACATAGTATAACATACCCTTTACTAATTGGTTTTGTGACATCTAATATTAAATTATATGATGGAAAAGGTGAACCTAAGTAACATTTGTGATAATTTCATGTATTATGGCTGGAATATGTGTCAAATGATATGTTTTTGACCAAGTTATTTACCATAAGATTAAAATAATATGCACTATGATGGTTTTATGATTTACCACATCAGTCAATTCATGTAGTCAATCCTTTGGTAGGTGTGTTCCTTACACATTTCTTAATCAATATCAATGAAAATATTTCATGTGCTTATATTTATCAAATCTAATGAGCCTATCATTGTATTAAGGTATAAAATCATGCCATCCAAGATGATAAACCCTATGGAAGATAAGAAATTAAAAGACATTTCCTGAAGAGTTTTCTTTCACCTCTACATGAATCTATTATGTTTAAAAAAAATTATCATTCATGGATTTGTGCCATATAGTTAAATTAGTTTTCATATCCTGAGTTGTGATTAGTCCCTTCACAGTGGCATAATAAGTTCCATTTGTAAGAGGTCATCCATCTCTATACTAGATACATGACTTATTGATTGTGAGGATATTATGGGATTCATTGGTTATTATGTTCATTTTTTATTTCATGTATTAAAAAATATAAAAAAAATTATAATATTTCATAAAATTCTAAAAATTAAAATGTAAGAATGTTATGTTTAATTATTTGACATAATTTGATTTATAATAATATACTTAATATTCATCTATATCTAATTTTATATAAAATATGATTCCTAAGTGTAATTGAGTGAGTTACATAACATATAGATTGTCATTATAATATGTAGTTGTAGGTGCTGACATTGTCTCTAGTTTATAAATTTTACATAGACAAAACCACTCTATCCTAGATAGTAACACACTATACTCTTGTCCAATTCTAGTGGACTTTTCCTAGTGAACACATGCTCTAATTTTATAGATTCAGACTAGTTACGTAATCTCTATAAATTGTTTATATCATTATAAGTTCACTAGGGGCATCCTTTTACACATGTTTTAACATTCTATGACTATCCCTATTATCCATACTTTGATACATTACATTGTGAGATTATTTTCTCACTTACTATCACATTGATAGATTATTGGATACTTGAGTTATTAAATATACTAATGTTACAAGTGTATAATGTTGATCAACTTTAATTATTCATGCATTCTTTTCATGTTTAATTTCTTGATTCATGCCTTGTGTGTAGTTTTATATTGTTTGGATTGTGGAAATTTGATCATGTCCTTGATTATGGATCTAATCATTATTGTGTGATTTTATGTGTCTATGTGTGTGACATTTGAATATGTCCCTTATATGTGTCTACTTGGCCTTATTATGTGCTTTCTGTGTGATATAAATTGTGTTCATCATGGCCATAGCATTTATTTTCTTAGTTTTTTAATGCTATGATGGATATAATGCAACATCCTCAATTTGTTCTAATTAGTTTTAGATATTTTCAACATATGATCACTTATCTATGTGCCTAATTATTAACATCTATCTTGACAATGTCATAATGTATGTTTGTTTCCACATGCATCTTATATCACTATTTTTCTCAATTTATATGATGATTCCATACTATAAAATGTTATCATTACTATTCAGATTTACATATTTTCATATCATCTCAAATTTTTTCCCTTTGAGTTATGTTATTGCACATGATTCAAAACTAACCTCAAAATAGGGGGCATACATAGTGGCTTGTCTTATAGACAAGGAAACAATATACAACATAGTTATAAATAGATAATGTTTACATAGTTGATCATGATCCATAATAATATTCTACCTATAGATCATTTTCAAACAACAAAATTCTATTTGAATAGCAGAATAGGTCAGTCATGTCCAAAATAACACATTATTGTCCTAGTACAAAAATAATAATTTCCAAAAGTCTCAGAATTAGATTCAATACATGTAACAATTTTAAATAGGTACTCATAGTTTTCATAAAAATACGAAGGTTTATTCTAAGTTTGGGGCATCATGAGCGGCATGTGTTCCAAGATGATTTAAACATATTGGTTCATAAATTATACTCGCTATTACTTAGTTTTTAGATTAAATATGCTCAAATACCATACTGGGGGAATGTGCATGGCACATAACCACCCCATTTCTTAGGTTTTTATGAGTTTTTGTAGTAGGAATGGAAATACATGTCATTATCTTTGTCAGATACACTAGACTCAAATCACATATTTTTTTCACCAATTTTGTGCTAGGTTTTCACTAGAAATGAATCTTATTCTATTTTCATCTATTGATCCACATTTTTGCACCAATTTTACACTAGAATAATCTATTAGAATTCATAAAAGAATTCTAAGCCACTTTACTACTTTGTGTATTGTTGACTAATTTGACCACAAATAAAATTAGGTCAACCCCCCATGTAAGCTAAACCTTTCATGGGGACCCCTAGATTGATAAAAGTGCACCATAGTCTTAATATGGTCATTTATTATGTTTTCACCTTTGTCACTTTTATATAGTTAGTCTTATGTCATCTAGGGGTCAATTTTGGGTCACTTTATTGAAAGTGTATGGTTCATGTGAAAAGAAAAGTGTGTCAAATGTGTTATTTAATGTGTATGGAGTTAGGATGTTGTAAGTTATGTAACTAAAACCTTGTAGGTTCCACATTGGAATCAAGAGGATCAATTGAAAATAGAAGAGTTTCTAAAGTTTTATAGATTATAAAGTAGTGTGGCACATATGATAGCTCTAAGAGTGACCCTTTAGCTCTCCTCAGATCATCTCCACTTTTAATCTACATTGATATTATATAATTTGTGCAAAATTGGTTCATCTATTCCATCACTCTCATGGTAAGCCAAGGATAGTCAACCAATTTATCTTTTGTATGGATAGGATAGGAAAAGTCAAGGAGAATGATTTTGGTGTAATTTTATAATATTCATGGAATTAAACCCCATGGTAATAGATTGAATATTAAGGTATTATACTTCATGAAACATCTATAGGAATGATAGTGACTCAAAATTGTCTTCATATTCCCAACACTTACAGGTTTTCTCAATTGTTTATTTAATTTGATGTTTACAACTTTTGTGTGTGTGTTAAAAGAGAATGTTCTTCATTTACATATTGTTTCCAAGTTTTTTTTCATGTGTGTCTCATGATAAGATAGGAATCATAATCTTCATTATATTGGGAATGACTACCATTGAATTTTGAAAATGTTTTTTCACTAACTACAATGTTTTGCTCTCATTAAGTGGTTCTAAGGTAGTATAATACACCTATGTTTCTCTCTCCTCAAGTCATGTAAGGTAATTTATCCATGAAAATTTTTAATTAGAAGGTTTAAAGGTTGTGAGAGGTGATATTATTAATGTGTGAACAAATAATGATCAAAAATCTATTGTATGTAGTCAGACACAGTTATCTCTAAGTATGTATGGTTTATGGATGAATCATATAAGACCCAAACGGATTAGTTTCATTCATTTCATGACTTGAATGATGTTTATAGAGTAATATGGAATCATATTAATAATCCTATAATAGTTTAGTTAAGGTTTTTAGGTGAAAGAAATAAAATATGATAAAGGGATAAGTTACCTTAACCTATCTAAAAATAGGATCCTATATCACATTTTCATGAACTGTTGGTGAAGATTCTTGAGGTTAAAGTAAGTATAATGATTCATGATAGTGGCCTAGGCCTAGGTGAAATGTATTTTTAAAAAAACATGATGGTTAGGTTAAGGAAGAGGATTATTGAGTGGTATTTCACTCAATCAAAGTTTCACTATATGCACTCAATAAACACAGTGCTCTTCATCCTAAATAAACTTGTAGCATGAAATACAGACCTATAGTGCATTATTGGTAGAGTGAAGACTTCGTTTTAAGACATAATTGAGTTCATAGAAGAGTTTAATGGTACTCAATGACCTTAAGGGAATATGGAAGAAATGAAAATCAATTTTAAAACATGAATAGGCATCTAAAGGAATCCCACATCTCCTCAATAACATATACAGTGTGACTATGGACTTATAATGAATTAGTGAGAAATGATGATGAATGATGTCAAATAAGGAAAAAGATTATCCAGGTATTTTATTATATTTATAACCTTATAAGAGGTCAAAAAATATATACATAGTACTAAAACATGTATAGAAACATACACGATCCTTTTAATTTCTATTCAATGCATACCTACAATTGACATAGTCTACAACATAATCTAAACCAAGGTGAGATGTAAGTATATTTGGTTAGAAGTAAAGGAAGTGGATGATAATGTTGAAAAAAATCACATATTTATGTATCAAATTATTTTGGATCTTTAATCATATGAAAATAATAAGGCAAAGGATTGTGTTTTGAAACTCTACACATAGTCAACTAAATCTTGCACTATCAGTCCTAGTAACTAGTCTCTAAGAGTTTGAGGTGTATAATGATGAATGAACATGAAGGAGATTTTATGTTTGTTTATATGGTAAAAATGACATAAAATAACTCTTAAAATTTTTATTATAGTTATAATAACATGGGAAATGCCCTTTATTCTATCTCAAATAGAGGGCACTCCATGAATGGCACAATTTGTAGACTTGGAATAAGAATGTTGAAATGATGAAGGAAAAACATTTAATTAATATTGAGATGATATATATATATATATATATATATATTATAATTTGAGTTTAAAATATGTAAATGATACCCTATAATCATTGGATTACTTACAGGTGGTCACATACTATCATACTCAGTCTAGATCTTTTGTCCTAAAATTAGGGCTATACCCTAATGACACCCAAATCCACTCAAATGACCACATAAACTCCTTTTTTCACTTTTATAAAATTAATTATGAGGTTTAAGAAATTTTTAAACCTTTATTTTTTAGGGAATATCACCAGGTTGGTCATTTAATCCTAATTCCTTCATAAGCCTACTCAGAATACATTACAAAAGCTTAAGGGAGACTTTACTTCACTCAAAAAGTATATAAAATATGCATGAGACTCCAAAGAGTTAGTATTTTTTGAGTAGGTTCACTATCATGATATTGGTGGAATTGGTCTAATGTTTCAAAATCAAGATTTCATGAATAGTCCTTAACAGTTTAAGACATTAGAAACCCTCCTAAAACTTTCATTCTAATTTGATGGTGAATACATGAGGAATTTTGCACCTAGAGGTGGTAAAATGATCAAGTAAGTGATATAAAAATGTTTACAACTCTCATAGGCTCCTTGATGATCATTTTATTTGTATTGTATTATGTATAGATAGACCTAATATGAGGTTTTTTACATGTTTTGATGTTTTATATAGGTGCAAAGGAAAAAATTTAGTTGAAAATCATTATAAAAGGTCCTTATATAATTTTTATAACCTATAATATCCATTTATCACTCTATTAAATCATGAAAATATTCTTTATAAACCTATCACTTTAGGCATTCTAAGCTAACACACTGAGAATGGGCATAACTGCCTAGTGTGGAAAGTGAGAAGTGTGACAATGAAGATATGAAGGTCTATTTGATATATCAAAAGAATAAGGTGTATCCAAAAAATGTGTTTAAATATATACAATTCATCTCCATTAACAAATTAAATACATCTAGTTGACAAGTTTAAAGATAAGTTGAAGAAGGCTAATGAGTGACTGCTAGTGAGTGAGCACAAGTGTCAAGAAAGAGACCATCAACTAGGGAGAAACATGAGGAATGTTACCATAAATATTCCAACTTTTAATGATATTGATAAGGTTTCTAAAACCCCTATGATATTTTCAATAAATCTATGTAATTATTCATCGTCATGGCAGTATTCATCATCATGGCAATTTCAAAGAGGAAGGTGAAGAGTCTTTACACCACTTTTAAGAAAAATGACATGTTTGTGATGGACATATATCTAAGAGGACTTATTTACCTTTTTTCCACCTCACTAATTTTATCTATAAATGTTTCATGTAGCTTGACACTTGTCTTTGTGACTCTTGGACTTCTCTTCTTCTTCTCTCTCTTCTCTTTTGATCTATAAATGCATGCATTTTTGGTAATTATAGGGAGTGCACACCTAGTATGGTGAAGACTTGATGGTTTGGTATCTTTTTTTGTCCTTTGAATAAGACATATGAAGTTTATTTTAGCTCTATCATATATTTCCTAAGTGTGTTAAGTGGTGTATGTGGTTTTTAAGTGAAGAACATTCTCTCCTTACTTCCATACTTCCCTTTTCATGTTTTGTGTAAAGATATCACTTATAATAGGTCTTATAAAGTGTATATTGTTGTTGAGTTTATATTTTAGTGTGAGAGGGACTAGTAGAGTCTATTATCTAACCTTATTTTCACCCACCTCTATATGTGCATAGCAATCTTCCTCTATAATAAATACTAATGCTAGAAAGCTATGAAGTTGAGGTTAGTTTTGGAAAATTTCATTCTTAATGTATATGTAAGTGTGTTTATGGACTTATATTTTAGTGTATCACCTCTCTATTATAGGTTTATTTTCTTCCCTTTTCTCCCCAAAGTGATTGTTTTAGTATAATGTGTGATCTTAATAGACAAATATAGGGGGCTAGCCCTTAAACCTAGAGGTATACCTATATCATAGGCAACTCACAGGTGTAGAGGTATGCCAATGTTGCCTAAATATTATAGTAGTATTAAACAACCAAATATAGGGTGAAATATTTGGTGACAATATTTATGGCATGCCTGGTGGTATTAAGGTCCAAAAGAGTGGAAATATTGGTGTTGTGTCTTTCCTCTTATAAAATTTTAGAAGCATTCAAATGAGCACCAATTGCAACTCCAAATGACATCTTCTAGTTGTAGGCATTTTAGGTATCTATTATTGAATATTATGATCAATTATTATATTTCAATTAACTCATGAAGTTGATATGGATGGATATGATGAGAATACATATTATGTACCTCCCTATCAACCTTATTATGACCCATGGCATATCCCTCAATAACCCTATCAAAATTTATATCAATCTTATGAGACATGGAAAACATATGATCATCTTAGTCCTTATCCATATGAACATCACGTTGTTTAAGAAGCCTATGAGGAAGACTATCAAAAAGAGTATCATTAAGTTCCTTACTATCAACCCCAATATGACTCCTACCATCCTTACCATGATGCATATCAACCTAAAGATTATTCTTATTAGTCTTGTCATGAGAGGTTAGATGATCCCATATATTTTATATAAAAATACTTTAAATCAAAATATGAAGTCTTACAAGCTCAAATCCAACAAATCAATGTTGGCCATAATGTCTGCTATTACCCTTATCCTCATAATTTAACCCCATTTCATATCAAATCTTAATTAGCACTCATTAAAAGATTAGTAGATAGTGAATAAAAGATGAGAACATGGGATGATGATTTTTATGTGCTCCCTAACCATCTCATGGAGTGGTTAAGACGTTTTGTTTAAAAGTGGATGGATATGTGGGATATGGTTAAAGAAGAGACTCAATGTGATATCAATGTGCAATTTTACTTCATAAAAAAGTGTTTTAAATGCTCAATAAATAGACTAAGAATGTGTTAGGACCAAGATCTTAAAATTGAGACTACAACTATTGAATATCCTCAAAAAGGCTATGACCAAGGTGAAACTATTGTTGAATAAGGTGTCTTTTCTATTGACCAACCCAACTTTTAATCTCCCTATGAGCTCATTCAATAATACTTAATCCCCAAATCCATTCATGATCCCTCCATCACACCACATACTCCCTCTCTAACCCATGATCCTATCCATCACCCTACCATCTCATCCCTTCTTGAAGGATAACCTATCTTATGAGAGGCAAACAAAGAAGACCAAGCTTAGTTTGTAGCTAATAAAAAAGATGCTTCAAGTGACTATGAAGAAGAGATCACCATAGGGACTTCTATTGGTGAAATCAAGTGGAATTTAATAATCTTTAGTTGAGAGAGAGATGTTGAAATTCATATTACAATTTTTCACAAAAAATTTGGTCAAGGTATGAAAGAAGAGGTACTTGAGAAGGATTCCATATCTAATAATTTAGTTGATGTCCATGAAAAGGAGTAAGAACCTATACCTCCTACTATCCAAGTATAAGATGTTGTTGAAAATGTTATTGACAATGTTTTGTATTTTGAAGTAAAAAATGATAAATCCCAAGGTATTAGGTTTTTTGAAGTGGTGGTTAATAAGCTTGTAACTGATAATGAGTTTGATTCAATTTAAAACACTATTAAAGATACCTTACCTCTTTGTGGTGTATCCTTAAAAGAAAATATTATGCCATCCCAACTTGATAAAATTGAAGTCATATTTAAATTTGATCAAGTGCTCAAGGATCAAGAAGATAAAGTTGAAGAGGTGGTGGTTCTCAAAGAGAAAGAGAACAAGTATGATTGGAAACAATAGATGAATCTTTTCTAATAACTTGAATAAATTTTCAAAGTTTAGGGCCAATTTCATAAGAAGATAGAGCAAGAGGTCTCCATGGAGGATAATGACCAAGATTGTATGGACTGTACAAAGCTCCTTGATGATATTGAGAAACTTGTAGATGTTAAACAATATGACCTCTCTCAAGGTACTATGAAATTTAAGGAGGTATGTTTTTATCAAGAACCATGGGACATTAAAAATAAGGAGTCTTATGATAAGTTTGAGGTTGTTGAAATGTAGGAAGAGTTCACATTCATAAGTGATCTTACTTTAGTTGCCTTTATTTCATTAAGGATCATGCCAAGGAGATTGAAAAACATCATGAAGGATTTGGAGATATAAATGCTAATGTTTGAAATTAAATATGTCACATTAGCTCATTCATTTCATGGGGAAAATAATGGATCAAGCCTCCCCTTTGATCTAGGAGGAAGATATCCATTTAGGTTAGTTTGTGCATAAGTTAGTTTGTTTGAGTTTGTTGTGTGTCTTCCATAAGTGTTCTTGGGAACATGAGTGTATTTTATTAGTTTATTGTCTTATGTTTCTATTTATTGTTTCTTGGTGTATGTTTGGTTTTATTTTAGAGGTAATTTAGTGCCAAAATTATGTATATGTGACTCCATATCCCAATGGATAGGATAAGGCTATTGGTCTTTAGCATAGCTAGCTTTCCACCCCTAGGAAGTCACTAAAATGTTGAATAATTTGACCATAAGTAAAATTATGTCAGCCCCCCATGTAAGTTCAAACTTTCATCCCCGCCCTAGATTGATAAAAGTGAACCATGGTCTTAATGTGGTCATTTATTATGTTTTCATCTTTATCACTATATATAGTTGGTCTTATGTCATTTAGGGGTCACTTTAATGAAAGTGTATGGCTCATGTGAAAATAAAATTGTTTAAAATGTGTATGAGGATAGGAAGAGTTATTTTTTAGTTATGTTATTAAAAACTTGTAGGTTCCAAATTAAAATCAATAGGATCAATTGAAAAAATAAGAGTTTATAAAGTTATATGAATTATACAATAGTGTGTCACATATGGAAGATCCAAGAGTGACCCTTTATCTCCCCATATCTCATATACATGTTTAGTATTCTTTTATAGTCTATAAAATAAGAAAGACAAGTTCATATATTCCATCAGTCTCTTAGCAAGCCAAGGCTAGTCAACTAGTTTCTTTTCTATACAGACATGATAGGCAAAGTTAGGGAGAATGATTTTGGTGAGAGTTTTTATCTTCATGGCCTTAAAATACATGGTAATATATTTTATATTGAAGGATTATACTTCGTGAACCATCTCTAGGAATGACAATGACTCAAAACTATCTTCATATTCCCAACACTTGTAGGTTTTCTCAATTATTTGTTCAATATAACATTTCCAACTTTTGTGTGTGTGTTAGTAGAACATGTTCTTCATTTACATATTGTTTCTATGTTAATTTTCATGTTTATATCATGATAATATAATAAAAATCATCCTCATTATACTGGTAATGACTATCATTGAAGTTTATAAGTGTTATTTCACCAGCTATAGTGTTTTATTATCATTCAGTGATTCTAAGGTAGTATAATACACTTGTGTTTATCTCTCCTCAAGCCATGAAAGGTTATTTATCCATGTAAATTTTACATTGGAAGGTCTCAATGTTGTGATATGTGATATTCTCAAAGTGTGAATAAATAATGATTAGAACTTTATTGTATGTAGTCAGACATAGTCATCTCTAAGTATGTATTAACTATGGAGGAATCATTTAAGACCACAAGGGACTAGTTGAATTCATTACATGACTTGAATGATGTTTATTAAGCCATATGGATTCATAGTAATGATCCTAGACTATTTCAATTAAGGTCTATGGGTGAAATCAAAAAAAGATGTTAAAGGGCTAAGATACCTTAACCTCTCTAAAAAAGGGATCTTGCATCACATTTTCATTAACTATTGGTGAATATTCATGAGGTTATAGTAAGTCTAATGGTTCATGATATAATACTAGGCCTAATTTTAATGTATTTTCACAATTATATGATGGATAAGTTAAGGAATTGAATGATTGAGATGGATTTCACTCAATCAAAGTTTTCATTATATGCACTCAGTAAGCATAGTTCTCTTTAGCCTAAATAAACTTGTAGCATGCAATACAAACCTATAGTACATTATTGGTAGAGTGAGGAATTAGTTATAATATATAAGTGAGTTCATAGAGGTGTGTGATTGTCCTTATTGACCTTAGGGAAAGATGGAATACATGAAATATGATGTTCAAACATGCATATGCATTTACAAGAATCTCACATCTCCTGAATAACATCTACAATGTGACTATGGGCTTATATTACATTAGTGACAAAATATGATGAATTGTATACACCCTAAATTATTCAAACAACCACACATATATTTTATTTTCATAGTCCCTTCACAAGAGACTCTAACTGGAGAATATGAGCCTTGTTAACATTAACTATGTCTTTTTTTTACTCATCTTGGTCTTGTTTCATTCTTAAACCACCTTTTTTTCTTATTAACAATCATATGTAGAATTCAAAAAACTCATTCCACCTTAGCCAAGTTATATTTCCCATTCTTATTCCATCCCCTTAAGTCCCAAGTAGGTAGGAAAGGAGTGTTGGGATTGGACTATATCACTAAACCCTACGGTGTTTTTTTTCCAATGCTCCAATCCAATGTCATTTTGATCTCCAATAGTTAGTTTACCTCAATGAGTCCTAGCCCCTTAGGTTTTTATTTAAGTTTCCTAATGTTAGACAAATGTGAATAAATATCCCAAACTTGAAATAAAGAGTATCCTATATAAATGAATAGAAAAGGCATTTTATATCTAGCACTTAATACTTTTCCACTTGAGATAATTAAAAAATTACTCAATAGTATAGCTCAACATTCTACATCACACATAAATTTACATGCTTGATCAAGGAAGGGCCTAGGAAAAATTCATTCTCACATCTACCATGAATTTTGATTATGCGCATTCCCTAAGGGAGAACTACATTCGATCTGAGACCCTAACTTGAGAGTTAATATAGGTAGCAATCAAGACAACAAGGGTTTGAGATTATGTAATCATGCTTCCCCTAACCTAGGTTTTTCCCCCTTTTTATTTTTTTATGTATTTTTTATTTCATGTGTGTAGATAGACTCAAGGTTTGGAGATTTAAATAGACCTACAATGAGCTTTATTGACATTCAACCTCTAAAATTTCATATACATGCTGACACTGAGACAATGGAAAAAACCTAGAAAGCTCAGACCTTTAGGACACTAGTGGTAGGAAAGGACTATAGAACTAAACACTAGGGTGTCCTATTATGATGCTCCTATTATTTCATAAAATGAAATATAGATCTATATTTATGACACTATCCCAATCTTATATAATAGATTTTAACCCCTATGTCATCCATTTTAACCTATTTTTCTAGATAAGTCCACTTCTCTTCTTATGAAATTAATTTTAATAAATTGATCAAAACTTTCAATTTACTATATCTTATTGGATTTTATCCCTTATTCTAGACCATTTATTTTTTAGGAACTAGACCCTAATTTCCCAAAAATAATAAAACATTTGGTGAACTTGACTTACTTTGAACAAATTTAAAAACCCTAGGTACTCTTAGGGTTTTTCCTTCATATTTTGTGAAAAAAAATTAAATTCAAAATTATGATTTTGTATAATTTTTTTGTGCATTTATCCTATTCAAAATTATTTTGTAGAATTTAAATTATGTCATATTTTTCAAAAATTCTATAAACCTAGCTCAAAACCCTAGATTTCCAAACTAGGTCTTCAAACTCTAAGCTTACCTCCTTTACAATTTTTAGAAAAATATTTTGGAATTTAAAAAAAAAATTGAAGTGTCAAAAATATTTTCAAAATATCAATATTAGTAGTTATTTTGTGCAAAATTTTAATTTCAAAATTCTAATTTTTGTATAGAATTTTTGTGCATTTATCCTATTCAAAATTAAAAATTAAAATTTAAATTATTGCATAATTTCCAAAAATTCTAAAACCCTATTCCAAAACCCTATATTTAAAAACTAGGTCCTCAAACCCCAAGCCTTCCTTGCAATTTTTAGAAAAATATCTTATAATTTTTACAAATTATTTATATAGTCAAAAGTATTTTCAAAATCTCTATGTTAGTAGTTATTTTTGTATTTATTTTCTTAATAGTACTTTTCAATATTCTCTTTGGTGAAAGAAATAAAATGGCCACTAAGGCACTTCTTCCCTCTCATCCCATAGGTCAATTTCTAAATTTTTCTCATAATTATGACAATGAATGGACAAATTTTCAAAATTGAACATTAGCTAAAAATGTGGAAAATGATTTCATTTACAATGAAGATAATTAATATTATTGTAATGAGGAATATGATGATACATATGAAAGTGATAGTGAAAAAAAATTAGATACATCTTCTCTCAAACCTCTCTCTTTTAATCCCTCTTCTAAAGAAAATAATTTTGATAAATGGGAAAGGTACTTTTCACCCAATTCTCCTATGCACAATTGACCAAATGAATGAATTAGTCATGCACTTCTATGTGAACCTCTTATTGGTGATAATTTACTTACATGTGAACCTTCTCTCTCTCTCTCTCTCTCTCTCTCTCTCTCTCTCTCTCTCTCTCTCTCTCTCTCTCTCTCTCTCTCTCTCTCTCTCTCTCTCTCTCTCTCTCTCTCCTTTTGTGTTCAAATTACAACAATATAAACACAATAGAATCAAATTTCCAATATATAGTTCAAATGATACATCTCATGTTCTTAACTCTACTTTGTCAAAAAATAACTCTCTTTCTCTTACTTCTCATATTGCAAAGGGAAATAATGCATTAATTTATTGCATATTAGAAAATAATTAAAATTTTCTCTTACACCTCTCCATAGTTACAAAGGAAGTGATAATGAGTATGATAGTGAAAATGAGAGTGATTATGAACAATATTACAAATATGATAATGAATTGAATAATGATGATTATTATGGACATAGTGAAGTAGAAAATTCATCTATTATTTCTAACTCTTCTCTCACTCCTCCTCTCAAACATAATTCACTACCAAATGTTATTTCTACTTATATGCATAATTATATTTCAAATAATGCACATGTTAATGATAACATCACATCTTCTACTCAATTAGAATGTAATTCACTAAAACATAAAGATACCAATGAATCTCTTAATCCACCCCTCACTATAGTAGAACCCAATTCTCAATCTTCACCTAAAGAGAATGGTGGACCACATACCTCTCCTAAGGTCTAAGTTACCATTACTCCCAAGGTTCAAGTGAGCACACCCCTCTCAATGATCTAATTTCTAAATGTAGTATTCCAATGGCTAAAATTAATGATTAAATTCAATGATTAAATGAATAAATTCAAGAAACTAATATAACATCCTAGGATATTATTTCTTTGATACATACAGTAGGTGAATTACAACACCAAGTACATCTCCTTACCTTGGAAAATAAGGATTATAAGTCTTGGATGGATGCCAATGATTTGCATGGTAACCCTCTCCTAAAGACATTTATAAAAGCTTCATTGCCTAATAATTTATAGATACCATCATTGTCTCACTTTGATGGAATTAGAGATCCATTCTTACACCTTCAATCCTTTCAAAAGGCTTTGCCATCTCATGCAAGCCCTTTGATTCTACTAAAATTATTCTAGTAGACATTAGTGGGGGAAGCACAAAATCAGTTCTTTAATCTACTCCTCATTGGATCCTTACACACATATGATGACTTAGAGGAGGAATTTATCATACTTTACATATCAAACATGGGCCCTCATGTTACATATGAGAAACTTCCCACATTACATCAAAACACTACAAAGCCAGATAGTGAATATATCTTATGATTCAAGATGCACATGTTAATATTTATATATAAACTAATAGATCTATATATTCAACATATATTTATTAAGGGGATTCAACAACCTCTCCTTGATCATCTCTTATATCAAACAAATTCCTCTTTCAAAAACTTATGATATATAGTTCTAGCTTTGGAAAAGAAATTAGGATTGATTGAGGTAGATTTAGTTGATTGGATTACTTTAGATTTCATAACAATATCTACATCTACCAATCCTATAACACAACATCCACCATGTCCTAAATAAGATAGGAGATCACAACCAAAAAAGTAACTAGTTAAGAATAGAGATCTAGTATTTAGAGCACAACCTATAGTATGCACTACAGAGAATAACAACAAGGCACCACTACAATTTGATTCAAATCAAGATAGACCATGTGTTATATTAACAATACTTTTTGATAGGAGGTTAATCACATTTATTTCTACTCATTGACAAGATCCTCATCTCCTAAAAAAATAGCCACATCAATCCTTTTGTAACTATCATCGTATCTGTGGACACAAAGATAATGATTGTTATGGACTCAGACATTGTGATTTAACAATTTTGGGAATATTGGTGTATTATTACTAATTTATTTAAAGGGTATAAGTAGTAAAATTAGTAAATAAATATGGATTAATTAAGCTAATAATTTATATAATTTGATTGTGATTTGAACTTTTCTAAAAATAGTAATAAGGGTAAGAAAATAAGACTTAGTTAGAAACTAACTGATATGACTGAGACAAAAGCTAGAATTCACTGTGCAAGACTGAGACACTATTGTAAATCAAGATCTAGAATTTATTTAGTGAAAGAATAAGAGAACCAAAAATAGGAAACCCTATTATCTAGTGCTATAGTCTACCTCTGCCACTATTTTCCTAAAGATATAAGCTTTTTGGGTTTTGTTTGTTAAGTCTGTGTGACCCTACCTATGAAGTTTTGATATCTAAAAATATATAGAGATCCTTATAGAGCTGATTTTGTCTTCAACCCCTAGAAATCATTATGATTTGACCAACTTTGAAAAATAGGAGGGGGTTTAGTGTGTGTAAAATTTACTAAATGTGTCTCCACATCCCTTATGTGGGCACACTACCTATATACCAATACTCTGAAGAGGGATCAAACCATATATAGTTCTCCTACTTAACATGCTTAATGTAATAGTGTGTATGAAGATTCAAAATGATAAACTAGGTGTGCTTGAGATGAATAGGGACTGGTGTAGGGATTTGAGTAAGATGAAAATAGTATTGGATGGTTATATGTAGAGAATAGGGAAATATGCTTGAGTAGTCTTTCTTATATTCTTTCTTTGATTTGTGTATTTGCCAACCCTTTCCAAA
>JARHVA010000128.1:1812500-1952500 GCA_037957365.1 Torreya grandis
TACAAACTTCTCTAATTGGGAATGGCCCTTTTATCTGATGAAGGTGGAAGGTAAAAAATGCCACCTAGAAAGAGCTTCAAATAACCATTAAAAAATAAGCACAAGCCATAATCATGAAATTTAAATCCACGTAAAATTAATGCACCCTCATTAATTGTTGACTATCCATGACACACATGTGAACTAGGTAGTACGATGAACAAATAAGTGATTACTACAATAGTTGTTTTTCCAAGTGATTAAAACAAACTATCATCCTTGTTCATGTGATTATTCCATCTCTAATCCATGATAAAATCACTCTTCGAAGAGTGTATGAAATGAATAATTATGTGTAACAAGGAAATCTCTCTTATTACATTACCACATGGTTGATTTTTCACTCCTTTAGATCCTTGATATCCTTTTCTAGATCCCATATCTTCTTCTATCAGGAATTATCTAAGTCCTAGATTTCCAAAATAAGTACAATCCTTGATCTTCTCCTTGACTTTGCAACCATGTTTACGATCGCATTCATGAGAACCACACTTTTAGTCATCTTCATTATTATTTTGGTCCACATTGGAACTTTGTTTCCTCTTTACCTTAATCTGGTGAGCTTGTTTTCTCAAACCAATGGTTCCCATATTAACAATATTTTATTGTTCAAATATAAATTGGGAGAATATATTTGATTATAAAAATAGGTTCATAATCAAATAATAATGAAATAATCTAAATAATTTAAAATAGAATAAAATGCACTTGTTTGGTGGTGTTGAAAGATAACTTGAAATTATAATCAAATATAATAGAATTGATGAATGAGATGGTTGCATATGTGAAACAAATTTCTTATATATGTACTTATCAAGAAATGAAAAAAAAGGTAGGCTGACCTAAAGACAAACAATTATTGTTTTTTATGACTGTGATGTTTTTTTATTGAAAAGGTACATAAATCTGACTTTTAGGACATGCCTAAATAGTTATTTAAGTTTTATAAGTGGCTCTAAGAGTAGTTTGAGTGCTGAATTGAGAATTGACATAAGTAATGGTGGGTTCCTTGTCATTCATGTTAGCCAAGCTTTCCTCATGGGCTGAGGAGGTAGGGTTAATTGTGGTTTTTATGACATTGGCTAATGTAGTTGAGTTTTATGGATTTTGAGGTTGGAAGGAATTATTGTTTATTTGAGATTGAGAGTTTTTATTTTTGGAGTGATTCGAAAGGGGATTTTGATAGATTAAGGTGAGCATTAGCTTGGTTAAGTGCATCATGTTTGACATGAATTTCATGATGTTTTGAATATTTATAAATTATTTATAGCGTTCTTTTTCCATTACATCATGGTCAAAATTATGATAAAATAGGAAATTATATGTTAAGGTACAAAACTAATGATTTTTTTCATGTGAATGACTCTAATGAGTGTAAAACCAACAAAAAGTTTGAGTATCATACCATTGAGGTTTCCATCGTGAAGGATCATAGTATTTTGGTTGAGGTCTAGGGATTTTCCTTCTAAGATCCCCACTGTTAAGAGGTTGATAAGTGACATTTTTATGATTGGAAGGAGGAGGTGGTTGAAAAGGGCTTATTGCAAGTGGTTATGAGAGAGCCACATTTTGAGAGCCACTCAACACGATTGCATGGATAATAGTTTTAGAGTTAAAACTATGATCATAACGATTGGTAACACTATCATCAGTAGCATGTTTGTTTTTATTAGGTCTTACAAGAATTTGTGTATTATGTATGAGTTTAAGAATCTCAAATTGTCTCATGAGATGATCATGTCTTTTAGTTTGATCAAAGGCTACTTCCAATGATTTAGGAGTGAAATAACTAACTTTGTATTGTAATTTTTGTTAAGGCGATGGTAAAGAGGTTATATAGATTTTATTCAAACATGTTGTGCTTAGATTTATAGCTAAATATTTCCATCACTTGATTAAATCATGTGCAGGATCATTATCGGCTTGCTTGCAATTGATGAAGTTACCCAAATTATTTTTGAGTAAGTCATGGTATTGAGAATATTGAATCTCTGCATTCACTAATTATTATTATTTCATGATAGATACAAGATTTAATTGATTGTACCATTGATCTAAAGAATCACCTATAAGGTTTTTGACAAGTAGTTTGGTAGTTGTATAGGTACTAAGTTTGAACTGATATTTATAAATATTTCCAAAAGCTTTTAGATGCAAAGTGGGATCGGTAGATCCTTCATAAGTGATGGTGGGAATGATTATAGCAATGCCCATGGTTTTAATATGAGGTGCTAAGGGTTCATTTTTAAGATGTTTAATGACCTTTTTTGGATGGGAGGTTGTGGAACAATGTTCCTGAGATGATCCTTAAGGGCTGAGAGGGTGGTTGTCAAGAGGACATTGATTTGGAATTTCGTACTTAATTTTCTGAGGTCCATTAGATATTTATAAATTTTAATTTTTCATTTGTATGAATTGATTGAATCTAGATGTTCGCATATGATCCACTCGGTATAAAATTATTAAAATATTTTAAATTGTATCAAGTGCATTTTGACTTGATTGGGATGGTTGAGTTGCATGTTGACTAGAGTGAGAAGTTTGAGTAACACTAGATGTTGGAATAAAATTTTGGATAATTTTTAGATTTAAGGCATTGACCATACTTGTTGATAAATTAGGCATTGTGGATGATGAGGATTGGAGGAAGTCATTGATTGACTTTCCCTAAAGCCTACAAAGGAACCAACCTCACTAGGAGTCTTAAGGAAATCATAAAATATAAGAGTAGGGATTGCATCTTGGGATTTTACAATATATTTGTGATGGTATTATAAAAATAATTGAATTTTGGGAGTGTACTCACTATAGCCTTTTGTTACACTCTTAGGAATAATATTCTTTGTGGGGTAGATTTCAATCCCTAAATCTTGTGTTGATCATAGGGTTGGGATTTATGGATTTATTCCTATTGGTAATGATCATGGTCATATAAAAATCATTATTGGAATGATCTTAGACATAATAAATTTGTATGCAAAAGGATTTTATAGATTCTTTTTGTTAGTCATGGATATGTCACTAGGATTATTATTATTCAATCTTTGAAAATTGACGAAGTCTTGATTGCCTTTATCTTGGCTATTGTTAACAAATTTCATTATAGGAATGGGATGATAACCTTTAGGGATGTTGAGGAAAATAAATATGGAAAATAAGGTATGTTTGGGAAAGCTAAGAATCTAGGAAAAGAGAGAATGTAAAATTTGACCCAATGTAGTAGTGGGGTAAGATTTAAGTCATTTTCACTAGAATGTATGTAAGGCAAATATGACAAAAAATACAAATATCCTCTATTGTAGGAAAATTTAGAAGACCATACTATATCTAATACACATACATAATGACATTCTATAGAGTAGTGCATGGTTATAGACAAGGGTTGTGTACAATGAGGTTCACAAGGACACTATTAGAAAATCTATGTAATGAATTGATAGAAAATAACAACCAAGATCCAAGATGTAAGAGGTGTAATCAAAAGAGAGATAATATCATTAAATGATAACTAGGAGGTATATAATCTAAATAATTATAACCAAGAGGTATCTAATCTAAGGGTTGTAACCAAGAGGTATAAATAAAGCAATAAAACATACAAAGATAACAAACACTTACACACATATACACATCAATCAAAGTAAAATTAAGAAGAGTATTGGGACAATAATTCTTACCTTGGGTTGACTTGGTGGCTCATTAATCTCCCCTTTAACTCAAGTGGTACTTTATGAGAGATTTTGTAAGTGAATCTCGAGATGGAATGAAGAAGACCAAGTATCCTTATTTGGAGACTTCAAATACTAGGTGTACCTTGATGGTTCAAATTCTATTCTTAATATATTTAAAGACCTTCTATAAACTAGCCTTCCTCAAATGTAAGCTCCTAAGCCCTAATTCATTTTCTTCTTACTAAGGTGGATTGAGTGGCTAGATGTCCTAATTATGATAAATGACAAAGAAGATCCTTATAAATATGGATTAAAACTCAAAAATTCACTACTAAAACTTGGCTAATGTCAGCGGCCTAACCAAAGATGTATAAATAATATCAGATAGACACAATACTTATTTGACTCAACTGGTGATATTGGACAAGGGGGGTCTATAAGATGTCCTCGTATAGAAACACACAAACATAAATAAAAGGAGAGGAAAGGAAGAACAAAAACAAGCGAAGGTCAAATAAGTGTATGATAGGATATAGATGAAGGTAGATATAAAAAATGATCATCTGATAAATATCTCACAAACCACCATAAAATGGCTCACCGTTATTTTAGTGCACTCCTTAGGATGTACACTCAGAGAGATTGATATGCTAACAAGTCATGTAATAGAAACTGTCAATATGTTAAAAATATGAGGTGTATACAAAAATCATAATCCTTTAAAAAAAAAACAAAAACAAAAAACTATCATCATTAGCAAAATCTAAACATGAAGCATGTAAGGACCAAATATGACGTGATGGATCTCATTTTCTATTGAATAATTAAATTTTGGAGAAATAAAAGTAATTGAAAGAGAATGTGATTTTTTTTAATAAATTAAAGGATGTAGAAGAATGTCATTTGAAGTAACCCTTTTAATATTTTGGTTCAACACTAGAGAAATATTCTTGATTTGATTTTACATGGTATTAAGGGTATGCATCATGGTTGCCATTTCAGGATGTGAATTAGTATATATAGGTGGAGGAATAACATAAGTGGTGGTAGATTTTGTAGGTAAAGGTTCATACAAGTGTTGCTAGGAGTGACTAGTTTGGTGTTGAGAAAATGAATGATTTTGTAATATTGATTTTTTTTGAAAATTTTGAGAAGACATTATGAGTTTTGAGAGATTTGGGAAGAAACTATAGGACGTTGAGAAGAAATTGATGGATTTGAGAAGAATTTAGAAAAAATTGAGAAACGCTTAAGGGGGTTTGAGAATAATTTAGATGAATTTGATAGTAATTTTACAAAACTCGAGAAATAATTGAAGGGGTTTGAGAATAATTTATAGGATTTTGAGATGAGCAAGAAATACCTAGACTAACACAAGAAATATCTTTCAAAGCATTCACTATTCTCATAATCACTTGAGGTTATTAATAGAAGATTTTTTAAATTCAGATTTGGGTATTAATAAGCTTTCTTGGAGCATCTTGAGATGTGGATGGTTGTCTATTATTATTATTATTGATTTGGTCAGTCAAAGCTTTGTCTTGATCAAAATCATTATTAGAAGACATAACATTCACATTTAAATATTCTTCTAAAGAAAAATAATTTTATAAACATTCACATCATATGAATCCATTTTCTTTTGTAAGTAACACTTAGATCTAACAATAGGTTTTTGAACAATATGACAATTTAATTGGATTATTATATCTTTGTAATTTTGGTATCATAAATCAAACATGAATAAACACACCATACAAACATAATAGGGTTTTAAGAATTTAGAATCATCTAAAGTTTGAGATTTAACATAATAATGATAAAACAAGGATAAAAATTTAGATATAGAAGGATGTAATAAAATTAACCCTAGGAATTATGAATAAATTAAGATCCACCACAATATGAGGTAAGATCTAACCCTAAGAGGTGTAAGATACTATGGGTTCATCAAAATCTAATGTAGATAAATGAATTGCAATTAATCAAACATTACTAATCACACTAAATATAGTGAAACATAAACAAAAGAATGTGTAATTAATTCTAAAATTGATTAACAAGGTAAATGCATAGGGATATGAATTTATATTGAATATAATGTTCAAGAATATCTTTCATCTGAATTGGAACTTGAAAATGGATTGCAAGACTTATCAAACATGTTAATGAGACATATGGGCCTAATATGTCCCTGATGTCATGACAACTCTTGACTCTCCTAGCGGGTGATTGTCAATTGAAATTTGATTTGGTGATTGTGTTCACCTAATTATGCTGCTTTCTTCTTCACTCTAATTCACATGTTGATACTTGTAATATTCAAAATTAAACAAGTATTTTTTGAGGGACTTGTGTTAGAGTTAGTGAATAGTGTAAATTAACTAACCATCTAATTGTCAGATCCCATAAATATGACAAATATGCCAATAAATAGGAATTGCATAACATGAAAATCTTCAACAAAAGTTATGATAGTACTTCATGATAGAATGTTAACTTAGACAATGATAAATATTGTAATGATTACTGCAAAGGTTTTATGTGTCTAGATGAGCAACCCACTTGCCTATATATATAAGATTGAATCCAAATTAGAACCTTATTAACATGCATACCAAACTCAAATGATTAGGATAGGAAAAGGCAAACATGGGGGAACAAGAAGGATCAACTCTAAAAGGGACCAAATAAGGGGAGCAAGACCACTGAGGATGCCTTTGACAAGTGTCTAAGTACCAAGGGTGCCCCTGACATATGATTAATAAAACATAAAAATTAAGAAGAATTGAATAAGGATGTAGAAACAAGAAAAAAAATCAACTGAAAATTGTCAATATACAACAATAATATTTAATTTAGACAAATAATCGACATAAAAAAATGCACCAAACATATATAAAATAACAATAAATAAATATAAAAAAACTAGTTTAACTATCACTCAATAAACTATTGAGTGTTATAAGAATCTTGGGATTTAAATCCCATATCATTTTGTATGAACTCTAATATGATCTGCTACCCATTTAATATTATTTAAATATTAAATTATTTAAAAAATATTTTTCAACTTTTACCAAATATTTGTGGGAGAGAATATTTTAGCTTTCCATACTTACATGAAAAAAAGCCATATGAAAAGACGAGAAAGTAACAATATTTTGGCATCTTTCTTTGAAAGTTAGGTTAGCGAAAGGGATGTCTTAACCAAACTTATGAAACGTTATCTTGAGGTGTGCCGTCGGTAGAAATTATGTTAATGGGCATCAAAACTAAAGAATTTTCATTGGAAGTTATGTTGACAATTTTTTTATTTTTAATTTTAAATATAAATCTCAAATGTCAATTATTTGTCAACATTGTTATCAATTAAGATCAAAAGTTAAGTTATATATATATATATATAAATAAATATAATTATTTTTTAAGATATAATTATATAAGTGATTTTGGACTTAAAACACTTATTATATTTTATATAGATTGTAAAAATATTATTAGTTTTAGTATTTTTTTAATATAAAATAAATAATAAAACTTATTTTCTTTTATTGTTATTAGTGATTTTTTTATTTTATTGTGTATCTTGGTATGAACGGTGTTATTATTCGTCATTTAAAAAAAATTGAAGTAAACTTTGATATGTTATTTAGTAAATATTGTGATTGCTTTTGTTTTATTTTTTTACTCTTGTATCACTTGAAAAATTGATGTTACACATGTTTCAAAAGTGATGTGCAAAATGAACACCTTTTTCAAAAATGACGTGCAAAATGAGCAAAGCATACAACTTAATGTATCCCTGTGACTTGTTATTTTCCTTTACATCATATCTCATAGTTGTGACTTTCAACATAGAATGTAGGAAAGTAGAGATGCAACTTCACACAAATAGAAAGATGATGTTCGAATTGCTTTGAAATCTTCATTGATGCCATTATCATATGATAGGGCACCGCCTTCTAATTCAGAATCTGGATTAAAAACATTACATATAGTTTCGTCATATCTATCAATGTACCTTCCACCAAACTATTTTGGTTTTCACAATACATAATATTTATATGACCAATACATTATGTTGTTTAAAATCTAAAAAAATGTTATTTAAGATAACAACTATTTACCAACTCTAGAGCTTACAAAAAGATAACTATTTAAATTATCGTTGTACACGTAAAAACCCATTTATAATATAAACTCTTCACAACCTATTACATTCATACCCTAGGTAGAAAGTGATGCCTTTACATCGTTGTACTTGAACAAAACAAGTTTACAATGGATATCCCTCAATAACAACAAACATAACTTCTTAGATTCAAAATAATCTTATTAAAATGTACAACAACTCACTAATATCAAAATAACATATTTTATTTTTTTCTCAACCCATCAATAGGGACATGTCACTATGTAGCCCTTATTATTATAGAAATGAGAACGAGTCTCATTTTTTTCCCTCTCGTCTTATGAAATATAGAATTGACGGGTGTTTTTGGTTATATTAGGTTTTGTATATATGTACGATTTATTGCATGTTTTCTAAAGTCATCATATCCCCTATGCAAAATGTTTTAGGCTATTTTAGCATTAATTTCCTACATTTATTCCTACCTTTAAGGTGACTTATCCCTTAAGTAAAACTCTAAATGAATGAAATGTAACTATTGTTAAAAAAGGTAGGGAACATGGCACCAAAGTGAGTGCATAAGTTTGTTTTGAAGCTTTACAATGAAGAAGTGATTTTAAAAATATTTCTCAATATGTATATGTGCTACAAGCTTCCGATCTTATGGACTCTATTTATACATGCTATGAAAATAATAGCTTCATTATATATTATGTTGTTTGTATTCCCTTTAAGCAATCCCTCACCTCATGGGTTAAGTATACTTGGGAGCTGCATAGTATCAAGCCCCTTGGCATATGAAATATGACCAAAGGTTTTTATTTTTTGTTTGTTGAGGCTTAACATGTTTAAACACTTTTAAATAAGTCTTGTTGTTAGTTTATATGAAACATCTTGATGGTTTTATATCCGCAATAGTCCCATTATTTTGTTGTATCAGAGCAAAGCTTCTTAAGGTTATCGTATAAATTAAACTGCTAGTTATACTAAATGTGTTTTGGATATTTCTTGCCGAGATAGTTATACATTTAAACCATCTTATATATTTTCATGAGCTTAAAAAGTCTCATTCAACTTGATCAATTAAATTTTATATGTGACACTAGACTTCACAAAATAGCTGAGAGAATATTGGATATTTAAATGGGAACCCACCATTTTTATAAGAAAATGGTATAAATCTATTTTCCTGATAATTACTTTCCTTATCAATCTTCCAGCCACAAGATGGTGGTCCCTCGTTATTTTTAGCAACAACTTTATGTTGGCTGAAATTCTTGGAATTAAATCTATTTAGCTCTTTAAAAAGGGTATTTGAGCAGTTAGAAATATTGTCTCTTCTAGAGATTGGACTCCTTAACCTATTTTGTAGAACAAATTCAAGCTTTCTTTACTTTCCTTCCATTATACAGATTCAAGAGATCATGCCCGATGTTATGCTTCATAAGTTAGGGCTTCAAGCACCCACTTATTTATAGAAGGACTACATTGAAAATTTGATATTTCATTTAGAAAGCAATCTCCTATTTTGATGCATAAAATTATTAACCTCTTTTCCTCGGCATTTGAAAAACATAATAAAAAGTGAATTTTTAACTATTTGCCAAGGACTTAGTTTTTTCAACTCAACCTCATTTGGGAGGCCATGCTTGATTCAAATTTGGCTCAGTTTCTATGGTGTCTTATTTATCATGCCTTGAATTTGGATTAAAGACTATATCATATAGGTGATTATTCTCCTATGTGTCCTCCCTGGTGATAGGCCAAAGACATTCAATCTTCTATTCGAGACTTGCACTCAAGCCCAATGTGTTTGGAAGTGGATTAAACATATATTTTATTCTTTTCATCATAAGCCCATCTCTTTTTGGATATCTCTCTTTAATGATTTTTCTCAATGGCATGCTTACATTACTTTCATTTTGATTTCCCTTAGAGATTTTATTACTTTTTAGCTCTAGAAATCTAGGAATTATACTAGTTTTAGAAGTGATATTTTAGCTCAACCATTTTCTCTAAATGAAAAAGTTCATGTGCTCACCTCTGTGTATCTTTAGATTCAAGATCAAGTGGAGAAACTCACTTTTGAAATTAAACACTTGTCAAAATTTCTTATCCATTGGGGGAACACACTGTGTACTATGAGTTATGCCTTGACTAGACTCTTGATGTAAGGATTTCCTCTTTTGACTCAGAGGTGGCACAACCATTCTCAAAACCACCCACATTTCACTAGTTTCTCCATTTTCTCTCATTGATGTGGTTGGCATTTGACTTATCTTCATTGTAAAGCTTCCATTACTATTGTGCCTTCTTGATGAGCCTATCCAACATCAGAGGTGGAAGACACTGGTATCTTGTATCCTCTTTCACCTAGGTTGGGTTTTTTATTCACTTGGCTATTGATAATAAATATGGATGGTAGGTCCTTGATCCCCTATCAAAGGAGCCCTTAGTTATTGAGTCAAATAGGACTTTCACGATACAATATTCATCTAAATAGGTAAAAGGTAGAATACCATTATAGATTTAAGACATATAAAATGCTTGTCTATAAAGTGGTTTGAGGCTATAGACAAGGGTCATTTTCATGATACATCATAATCTTCATTGCAAATTTCACAATATTATTTCAATATAGCACAAACATTCCTCTATGGATAGTTGCTCCTATTATGTCCTTCCACTTCACAATCAACACACCACAAGTCATTGTGGGTGTCATGATCTTTATTTGTCATAAGATTCTTCAGTTGAAAAGACATCACAATTATCTAAGCCTCCATAAATGGCTTGATTCCTATATCTATACTTCCCATAACTTTGACACAGAGGGAGGTTTTTAGTGCCATGCATAGTTCAATGAAAGTCTTGTGAGATAAGGCACATTGGAACAAAAGTAATAAACCTCCCACAAACCATTGAGCATGTTGCATCAAGTTAATCTCAAATGATATCTTTGAAATAAGCATTTTTAAATGTGCATCATATGTGTGCACACTCTCAGTGAGCTCTTGCTTGATATCTTTTAAGGCAACAATACTTTGTTGCTCAAATTCTTAGAGAAAAGTAGTCTTTAACAATTCATAATTTACAATCATTTATTGGGGATCAAATTTATAGTACCATTTGTGCACACAATCCAATAGAGTAGTGGAAAATTGAGTTGCCTTCTATTCAAAATAATTGAAACCCCATGCTTGCCAAATGAGTTCACAATTGTGAATATGTTCTGTTATATTTTCAACACCTTGATATTTAGGAAAGTAAAGTGTCATCTTGTAGGAGACTGTAGGTCCATTAGGTGGTTGTAGTGGACCTTAATGTGGTGATCCTCTTGAAACCTGTGATGGAGGTCCATGAATGCCTCCTATGCCACTGTCTAATCCTTTAGTTCCAATAGAACCACCATTTATACTACCTCCCATGCCTCTTGCAGTAAAGGTGCACCAGAGATAATGGGCACTTGGGGAGGTTGATTAATTATTTTTAGACCTATAGTCTACCCACAATTAGATTTGGTCCATCAGGCATTCCAATGTGAGCCATAGGTCTTTCTAGAAATAAGAAGGTAAAAATAAATGATAAATTATTAACTTGACCCTACACCTATATAGATTCATCGATAGTTTTGATTTCTAATTCAACTTTAGATTCTACACTGTTAGTATCCTAATTTCTAACAAGAATTATGTCAAACTCAAATGCATGAGCATGCACTATGGTGGGAAAATTAAGTTTATTTAGATGGTTCCACTATAAATGTTTGTCCTACTTCTTCTATGTGTACCTGTGCTAACTATTGTCACTTACATTTATGACCCCTAAATGGCTCCTAAGTGACTCAAAGTGACATAGATTAATTAGACCCTGATCAAGGCTAAAGTGGCATTAAATTACACCAAAAGACTTATAACATAGCCTATGACAAAATATTATATCCCTAAAACATCTAAAAATCAAGTTTTTACCTATAGGGGTCCCAATTTGACTTGCATGGTCAAATTTGGTCAATAAATTGGTGACTCACAGGTGTAGTATGCATGCTATACTAAAGATCAATGGCCTTATTAGTCCATTGGGCTTAGGGAGTCATCTAAAGTTTGAGAAAAACAAGAAGACTTGACACTTGACAATAAGGCTTTGACCAAAACAACACAACTAATTACCTCAACCACACAAAACAAAGGACACACACAAAGCAAAGAAAAAACACTAACGAGACACATACATGTGCTCAAAGCACTTAGGAAAATAGAAAACAAAAAACTATGCACAACTACCAACTAAGAATACCTCCTTTCCAAGATCAAAAGGAAAGTTTCTTGAATCTTCTTCTCCATGATATGAGTCATAGTGCCAAGCATGTTACTCCTTAGATTGGATGCTTGGTAGATCAAACCTATTCCTTGGAACTTTACTTGAACTAGTTGTAGACATTAGAAATCTGCACACAATAGTTTTAGTTGTCAAAATGCCTTAAGACCCCCTAGGGACCACCTAACCCTTCTCAAATCACTAATCAACACTTTGAATCTAGTTAGCTACTTAGCTAACTAAATTCACTAACTTACTAACTGACCTTAACCTGACCCCCTTTAACTCATGTGGACCAATCTTCCCCTAAACCCTTGACTACCAATGCTCAACATGACCATTGATGGTTAGGTTGAATATCGACGATCAAGTCTTCCTCATTCTTACATGAATACTAGCTATGTGCAAGCTAACATGACATAATTAAATATGTCTTCCTTGCTCATTGCTAATGAACTCTCAAACATTGAAATCACCAAGCTAACCTACTAGGGAACCTTCTATCCTCCATCTCTCTTTGCCTATAAAAGGAGGGGAGTAAGAGGTGAAATGGAACCAAGTTTGAGAAATTAGAGTCACTTTTGATCATTCTACCACACAGATGATCAAGCTTCTAGCTAGCCAGTCTTCCTTCTATCAATTCAACAAGTATAATAGAGACCTGAACCTCTACCAAAATTACTCTTGAGGCAAAGTACCGTTACTCTGCCAAAATTTCTCCAACCATCAACCATAAACATCAAGTAATAGGTCATCCTTCCAATGTAAAAATGATCTCTCTACACTCATCTGGATCATGCATGCATAACAACTAGGTTCTTCTACCACACCCTTATTACTAGTTTCTTATCTTCTTCTTTAATTAAGAAATGAGCAGAAATTAAGAGAAACATTTTGGCACGCCTGGTAAGACCTAGCATCATCTAGGTGCCCTTTTCTTCCTTTATTCTATGCGCAATTAACAAAATCTAAAATTTATTTTGGGCTTAAAATAAACCTTTCATACATTGATTTCTTGCTTGTTTTTAGTTCATTTAGTAACTTAAAGGCAAAAGTAATCAATCATACTTTCACTCTTGTTAGCACACACTTTATCAAACCACATAATCAATCAACACATCAAAATAATTGACATAAGGCCTGACTAGGGTTTCATCTCCTAATGAATCACCTTATCTTTTTGGCTATCTTACTTGGATGTCATTACCAAGAAAAAAAACCAAAACTCAGCTCTCTAGTTGAGTCTAAACTCTAAAATTTAGTATATCTTGGCTAAGCACCTAACACCCTTATCGCTACAGTGTGTGAAGTGAGGGGGTAGGCCCCAATATCAAGACATGTACTGACTTTCAATATAGATTTTTGAGAGCCTTTAACACTTGAGAACAACCTTATACTTCCATTTTAGTACCTAATTTACAAACCAAATTTCCTCTTCACACTTTCTAAGGCATAAGCCAAAAGTGATCTAAAAAGTATCCGAAGTTTTTAAATGCACTTTAGTGTCTATTTTGATTTTCTTGAGATATTTTTATTTTGCTTTCTTTTTGTTTCAGTTGTGAGATTTTTGTCATTTTCTTTTCCTCACATGGTCTTTACTAGACAACAATTGAGGAACCAAACCAACCAAGAACCACCTTCTTCCTCTTCCTCTTCTTCTATGAAGTATACTTTAGATGTTGAGATTTCTCCTCATTTTTCTCCCCCTCCTACCATGCCTCAGATAGTTGTCAAAGGCGATGCAAATTTTTCTACCTTCCTTGACAATAACCCTGTATCCCTTCAACATTACCTCAACACCTTATCTCAGTCCACCTCTATTGCTTTGGTTCCTCCTACAGATCCACCTTATGGTATGCCATCCCATCTTATGATTGGTGCTACCTCTACCCAACCTATGATCATCTAAGCTCTTATTCTACCAATATCCCATCCACCACCACCCAAACTCAATCAAACATCCCAACCAATAGTCAAACACCCCCTACACCAACCAACATCTCTAATATAGGGGGAACCTCACCTCTTGTTATCCATACCTCATCCACCATGGGGGTATCTTCCACCCCTATTTCCACCATTCCCCTTATCACTATCAATCTACCAATTTCTACGCAACTTTAAAATTTGGTGCTTTCCATACCTCCTACCCTTCCAATTATTATAAGAAGAGTCACCACTCAACCCCAACCAACTACCTACCCATTCATACCTTCAAACCAACCCATATCAATAACTAAAAAAATACCCATGATATCTTACCCATATGTTCCTAATCCATGAGGATACACCTTCTACCCACCCTTTTATGCCCATCAATCCTTATGTGGCATCATCCCAACCTTCAATGACCACATACCAATATGTGGTACCTTTTCAACCTTTTACCACTTATTCATATATTACATCCACCCAACCTCAACGAAACTTACCACACAATTATGGAGCTTCCCAACCTCAAATGGATTTGTTTAAAATGTTAATGGACAAAATGACTAACCTAGAATCATCTATCTCTGAAGCTCATAAGCTTTTATCTTATGATCAAATATACAATGAACTTATTCACCCATCCATCCCTATCTAATCTTATCCTCCTCAATGGGAACTACCCAAGTTTTCAAAGTTATAAAGTAAGGAGGATCCCCAACAACACTTAATAGCATTTTTCCATTCTTGCTATTTGATTGCATATGACGATGCTCTGCTCCTTCATACTTTTATGATGTCTTTATCTGGACCAGCCTTATATTGGTATAGTGCTCCCACCAAGCACTCCATCTTTTCCTTTTTACAACTCACCCAAATATTTTTAGATAATTTCTTAGTCAATATATCTAAGGTCTTTATTACTGACCTCTACTCCATTAGGCAATTTGATGATGAATCAATTACCAATTTTGTAGCTAGATGGAGAGGTCTTATAAACCAGTTCTCTTTTTATTTGCCCCAACTTGAGTTTATTGAACTCTTCTCTTGGGGTTGTGCTAAACATATTTTCCCTACTCTTCAAGTTCAAAATTTTATAACCTTTGATGAGGATTTCACCATGGCATGCAAATTAGAAATTAGATCCATTGATGAGGGGAAATTGAAACTAAGGAAAAAAATGCTATATTTAAATCCAATGACCCTTCCTCATCCAAAACCACCAATAAATATAACCATCCCAACACCAAACCATAGGCATCCAAAAACTTGGGTATCTTTAAAACCACTCCACCACCAACTGTCAACCAACCAAAATAAACCAACTCCTCTAACTCTTTCAACCAATAAAATCAAAATCAAAACTGAGCTGGCCAAAAATAATACACTCTGATAGGGAAGTCTTATGCTTTAGTTTTGGAAAATTTCTCAAATCCAACATCATAAAAACTCCTCTGTTAAAACCTCCCTAACAATCTGATGCTTCTTGCCCTACACCTGGTTGTTAAAATGAGAATGATCTATATGTTTTCCACCGTGTCATTGGAAATGACATAAGTAGGTGAAACACCTTTAAAAACATTGTAAAAAACATGATTGATAAGGGAGAGATTATATTTGATAATCCCAATGCACCCTTGAATCATTCCCTTGACATATTTCATAAACCTTTCCCCAATCATGCCCCTTCTACCAACTATGATTATAATAAACCACAATCATCTCACACTCGTGAGGTCCATATGGTTAATGTCATTATCAATGAACCTATCATTGAGGTGACCATTACATCAAATACCTCTTCCTATATTCCACTCATTGAAGTGGTGGACTCACCCTCTATTCCTTTGGACATCCAAACAGAGGAAGCAAACACATCTCTTTCTTTACTTGATGAGACCATGAACTTATCCACATATCCTTTGATAGAGATACTAAAGGAGGCAACCATTGCTTTAACTACCTCTTCCCCCACTCCACTTATTAAAGTAGTGAAATTACCCACCATTCCTTTGTATACCCAAACAAAGGAAACAATCATATCTGTTCCTTCACTTGAGGCCATTACACCTTCCTCCCCTATCCTAGAACCACCCGTTCTCTCTTTAGGAACCATCCCAAAAGAAGAGATTACCTTGTCTACACCTTCCATGGAGAAAAAATCCTCCTAATTCTTGGAACCTTCCATCAAAGGCAAAGGTGAAAAAACCATTCCTCACCTCAACCCATGGGCTTAACTAATCTGGGCAACAATTCAGGCAACAATTTGGATGACGGTTCTACCCCAATTGATGACAAAACTTATGAGAGCCATAAATTTTGCACCATATCTCTGATTGACTCCCTATTTAAACTGTTAGAAAGCTAAGAATGAGGAGAAAGTGGTGAGATAGCACTGATCTTTGCTTTGTGGTTTTTGACCCTTGAAAACCTAATATAAGTACCCCAAATTTCAATTTTAGTAGTGCAGTCTAAAAATAATAAGTTTTTAAAAATAGTAATTCCTTGAATTTTGTACTATTATAAATCATGGAAGTCAAACCACTTAATCTCCCTTGAGATTGGTGATCTTCCACATCCTCCTCCTACCTTCAAAATGTGTATAAATGAAGATGTAACTTGAAATGGAAATTAGACATCTCTTCCTAGAGATAAACATATGGTTGTATTGTAATCTTGAGTAATAAAACATCTCTTCTCAAAGAAATCATTATTACTATGTTATTTTCATGTTCTTGAAATATCTGTCAATAAAAACTTCTGAATTTTGGATCAATGGTATCAGATTGGTTTGTCTTGAGAGTGTATGATCTTGAGGATGAGGTTAGGCTACAAGAAGCTTGGGTAGAAAACAACAGAGCTTCCAAACTATCCACCTATTTGCTCCAAAAAAATTCAAATGATGGATGACACTGAGACATCTGATCCCTTCAAATAAATGGTGAATGAAGCCCTCCAACAACAATAAGCATAGATGCTACAATAATTCACCCAAATTCTCCAATAAATCTTGATGGGAAATTTTGGCTTATCATCTACACTTCTTGGCTCCTCATCCATGGAACATCCATTCAGTGCCCCAACACCCTTCCAGGTTCAGGTGAATTTTGATATCCCTACATTTGAAGGAAAAATCAATGCTGATGTAGTAGTAAATTTGTTGGATCAATTGTATTTCTACTTTTTTGTAAAAAAAATTCACTGATGGAGAAAAGATCACTTTTGCTCTTTTGAAAGCATCATTGCCCATGAAAAATTGGTGGGAAGTGTACAAAAAGAGGTTAACCTTGAAGTGGAACCTACTTGGGATGATTTCGTAGAAGTGATAAAGGAAGAATACTATCCCATTGAAGCATATGATGATCTGTACATACAGTGTCAATAACTTCACCAAGGTAAGGACCAATCTGTTTAAGATTACACTAAAATTTGTCATTCTATCAAAAATATTGGGCATCCAAGAAAGTGAGAAACGTAAGACTCTCAAATATCATGGTGGACTACAATGGTACCTATGGGGGGAAATGGAACTCTTAAATTTAGAAACCCTCAATGAGGCATACAAGTTCATAGTGAAGATTGAGTAGAAGCATGGAAGAAAGAATATAAAGAGTCAGCCTTTGAAATAGAAAAGTGACAAGGAAGGTCAAATACGAGGCCAAAATTTGAAGAAAAAGGAGTTTTAAGATAAGAAACCCCAAAAGGGGAAGACTAAAAAATGGTGTGATTACCACAAAATTGGAACTCACTCCAAAGAAGAATGTTGAGCCATCAAGTCACTACTTTTTGAGTCATAATACTCAACATCTACTGCTTTGTCTCATACACAAATAGTCGAAGAGGATGAAGAAGAGATTATATATGTTAAGCTTGATATCATAATTATTTCATCATAGACCTGTAAGGAAAGGCCAAATGACAAGGAAAGGTTGTTTCACTCTAAATTATGGGTAAGAGGTAAGGCTCTACATTTCATTCTTGATAGTGGGAGTCAAAAGAATTTAATCTCTATTAAAGTTGTGAAAAGTCTAAATCTATACATGAAGCCTCACACAAAGCTATATAGTATTGGATGGTTGAGCCTAGGGAGAGACCTCTGTGTCACCCATCAATGTATTATTTCATATGTAATAAAACCTTTCCAAGATGAAGTCTTGTGTGATGTGGTTAATCTAGATGTTTGTGATGTACTCCTTGGTCAGCCATTCATGTATGATCGACATGGCATATATGAATCACAAACCTGAGGAATCACCCTCACTCTTGGAATGCAATGCTATAGGGTACTAGAGGTACCATTTCCCACATCTATCTCCTTGATTAGTGCCAAGCAATGTAAGATATTGGTGGAGAAGACAAAGCAATTCATTCTCATGGTGGTCAAACCATGAAAATCCAAGAAGGCTGATGTTGCAGTCTTGAATACATAATAAAAACAATAACAGAAGCAGATGGGACAAATCATGGGAGAATATGATGAATTATTTAAGTTACCCATAAGAGTTCCACTTTACTGCCAGGTAAAACATTCTATCGATTTGATCCAAGATCACCTTTGCCTAATAGTCATGTGTATCATAGATCAGTTTTAGAGAATGATGAGATAAAAAGATAGATTCAAGAATTGATGCAAAAGGGTCACATCAGGCCAAGCTCTTCACCTTATGGCAGCCTGATTGTCCTGGCACCAAAGAAATATGGAACATGGAGGCTTTGCATTGACTATCAAGCCATGAATAAAATCACTATGAAGAATCGCTATCCCTCCCCAGGATTGATGACCTGTTAAACCAACTCTATGGTATAAAGTTATTCACCAAAATTAATCTCAAATCTAGCTATCACCAAATTCCCATCGATACCACTGATGTCTGGAATACTACATTCAAATCCAAGGAGGGTCTCTTTGAATGGTTGGTTATGCCTTATGGCTTAAATAACACACCTACAACCTTCATGAGGATGATGGATGACATCCTGTGACCCTTCACCAACTCATTCATGGTAGTCTACTTGGATGACATACTCATCTACAATTGAACATGGGAGGAACATCTGCAACATGTTTGTAAGGTGCTTCAAACTCTTTAGGAACACAAGCTATATGCAAATATTTAAAAATGCATATTTAGGATGAAAAAAAGTCAATACCTGGGGTACATTTTGAATGAGGAAGGGGTCCATGTCAATCCAGAGAAGATTCAAGTTATTTGAGAATGGCGTACACCAAGGACCCTCATAAAACTTTGTAACTTCTTGGGTCTTATAAGTTTCTATCACAGGTTTATTCTTGGATTCTCACATGTTGCTTGGCCACTAACCCAAGTGACTAAAGGAGGAGCTAAAGCTATATTTCAGTGGGGAAAAATACAACAAAGGGAATTTGAGAATTTAAAGAATAAACTTTGCTTAGCCCCTATTCTTACCTTACCAGATTTGCATCAACCTTTCAAGTTGATGATAGATGCATCTGAATATGCCATGTGAGATATCATCATGAAATATGGCCATCCTATTGCATATCACAATGAGAATTTCACTAATATAGTCAAAAAATACCTGACATATGACAAGGAGCTCTATCCCATTGTGTAAGCCTACAAATAATGAAAACACTACATCTTAGGGAAAGAGATGGTCATCCACATTGACCACAAACCATTGGAATTAATCCAGATGTAGAGCAAACTATAAAATGAGAGGCACCAAAAGTGGGCCACATATTTGTAGCAATTCTATCAGATAATAAAACACAAAAAGGGGAGCTCAAATATGACAACAGATTGTCTGAGTTTCCCACCAATTGTTACACTCATAATAGTTCTTGACCTATGCAGACAGAAGACTGATACTTGGCATGCTCTGTATGATGTAGATCCTATCTTTGCTGATACATATCAGGTGATTCAAGAATGTAAACATGTTTCTAATTTATATTTTCAATATAATGTCCTCTATCACATGGGGCACATCTATATTTTAGCTATAGAGCAACATAAGATGATATGGAAAGCACATTTTAGTAAGACAACTAGATACTTTGGTGTAGAAAAGACATTGGCAGTTCTTCAAAAACACTTCTATTAGCCCCATAAGTGAAAGGATGTGGAAATGTACCTCAAATATTTCACCCCATGTGCAATAGCTAAGCCAACAAATAAGAAACAAAGATTGTACATGACATTGCCAAAACTAACCAAGCCTTGGGAATCTATCTCATTGGATTTTTTTCCTAGGTTTCCCCACTTAAAAACATGGTAAGGATTGTTTTTTTGTTGTAGTTGATTGTTTTTTAAAAAAGGCTATCATGATTGCTTGTAAGAAAAATATATCCACTGAAGAAACTGCTCAACTATATTTTAGTCATGTATGGATCCATTTTGGTCTCCCCAAGTCCATTATCTTAGATAAATATAGTAGGTTCTTGAGCATCTTTTGGTCCAATCTATGGAAGATGATGGATACCAAGCTGATGAATTCCACAACCTTCCATCCATATATTGATGGTCAGATAGAAGTGGTGAACTACTTGATTGTTCACATGATTTGGATGTATCATTCCAAACATCCATTCACATAGATGAGGGGATTGTTTTCATATAACATGGATACAATCAAGCCCTGCATAGCTCGACCAAGCATAGTCGATTCTAAGTATGCTTAAATTTCCAACCCATGGCACCAATTGATATAGCTATTCCATTCCACACCATGGAATACACACCTCATGAGAGATCTGAGATAGAAAAAGCAACAAAGTTCATTGAACAAATGCAACACATCCATTAGTAGGTTCATGACATCTTGGAGAAGATGAATCAGAAGTATAAGTAACACAATGACAAACATAAGATTACACATAATTTTATTATGGGTGACAAGGTTTGGTTATGGCTTCAAAAGGAATGGCTTGCAGGCCCACATAGAAAAATTAGACCTCTGTGAAATGGTCCCTACACCATCACCATAAAAGTTGGAGAAAATGCTTTTGAGTTGAACCTACCAACCTACCTTAGTCTGCATCCAATATTCAACATGGAGATCCTCAAACCATATCATCCACCTTTGTTGGACACTTTAGTCATAGCATAACAACTGGACATTGATGATCATGATCCATAGAGTTTTGATCTAGTGGAGGAGGATCATATTGTGGACACCTAGATGAAGACAACAAGAGGACGCTCTATTCTACTTTATCGGGTGGTTAAAAGGGGCCAACTTATCCACTAAGGTGAGTGGCTCATAGAGAATCAAATTAAGACACACTACAACACTTAATGAGGAATATTGATTTAATGGGGACCATTTATTATCAAGGAGGGAGGAATGATTTGGGCAATAATTTGGGTGACGGTTCTACCCCAATTGATGACAAAACTTTCAGGAGGCATAACTTTTGCACCATAGCTCCAATTGACTCCCCGTTTGAACCTTTGGAAAGATAAAAATGAGGAGAACATGGTGAGATGGAACTAATATTTTATTGGTGGTTTTTGACCCCCAAAAACCCAATGGAAGTGCCCTTAATTTTAATTTAGTAGTGCTATCTAAAAATAATAAGTTTCTAAAAATAGTAATTCCTCAAATTTTGTATTGTTGTAAATCATGGAAGTTGAACCACTTAATCTCCCTCAAGATTGGTGAACTTACACATCCTCATCATACCTTCAAAATATGTATAAATGAAGATGTAACATAAAATTGAAATCAAACATTTATTCCTAGAGATAAGCATATGGTTGTATTGCAATCTTGAGAAATAAAACATCTCTTCTCAGAGAAATCATTGTTATTGTGTTATTTTCATGTTCTTGAAATATCTGTTAATAAAAACTTTAGAGTTTTGGATCAATGGTATCAGAGTGGTTTGTCTTGAGAGTGTTTGATCCTGAGGATGAAGTCAAGCTACAAGAAACTTGGGTGAAAAATAACAGAAATTCCAAACTATTGAGCTATTCGCTCCAAATGACTTCAAATGGTGGATGACATCAAGACATATAATCCCTTCAAAAAAATGGTGAATGAATCCCTCCAATGGAAAAAAGTGTAGATGCTACAACAATTTTCCCAAATTCTCCAACAAATCTTGATGGGAAATTTTGGCTCCTCATCTTCACTTCCTGGCTCCTCATCCATGGAACAACTTTTCAGTGCCCCAACACCCTTCAAGGTTCAGGTGAATTTTGATATCCCTACATTTGAAGACAAAATCAATGCTGATGTAGTATAAAATTAGTTGGATCAGTTATCTTCCCAATTTTCTCTAAATAAATTCACTGATGGAGAAAAGATCACTTTTGCTCTTTTGAAAGCATCATTGCCCGTGAAAAATTGGTGAGAAGTGTACAAAAAGAGGTTTAGTACAGATGACATTGGTCTTGAGGTGGAACCTCCCTGGGATGATTTTATGGAAGTGGAAAAGGAATAATATTATCCCATTGGAGCATATGATGATCTATACATATAGTGGTAATAACTTCGCTAAGGTAAGGACCAATCTATTCAAGATTACACTAACATTTTTCATTCTTTGTTTACAAGATTGGGCATCCAAGAAAGTTAGAAACATATGACTCAAATATCATGGTGGACTATAATGGTACATATGGGGGGAAATATAACTCTTTAATTTGGAACCCTCAGTGAGGTATACAAGTTCGTAGTAAAGATTGAGCAAAAGCATGGAAGAAAGAATATGAAGAGTCAGCCTTTGAAATTGAAAAGTGATAAGGAAGGTCAAACATGAGGCTAAAATTAGAAGCAAAAGGAGTTTCAAGGTAAGAAAGCCTAGAAGGGGAAGACTAAAAAATGGTGTGATTACCACAAAAATAGAACCAACTAGGCCAAGCCAACAAATAACAAACAAGGATTGTACATGCCATTGCCAGAACCAACCTGGCCTTGGAAATCTATCTCAATCGATTTTATCTCAAGTTTTCCCACTTTAAAACATGGTAAGGACTATAATTTTGTTGTAGTTGATCATTTTTCAAAAATGGCTATCATGATTTCCTGTAAGAAAAATATATCTATTAAAGAAACCGCTCAACTATATTTTAGTCATGTATGGCTCCATTTTTGTCTCCCCAAGTCCATTGTCTCAAGTAGAGATAGCAGGTTCCTGAGCATCTTTTGGTCCACTCTATGGAAGATGATGAATACCAAGCTAATGAAGTCCACAACCTTCCATCCATATACTGATGGTCAGATAGAAGTGGTGAACTACTTGATTGTTCACATGATTCAGATGTATCACTCTCAACATCCATGCACATGGGATGAGGGGCTTATTTTCATACAACATGGATACAATTGGGCCCTGCATAGCTTGACCAAGCACAGTCCATTCCAAGTATGCTTTGGGTTCCAACCCATGGAACTAGTTGATATAGTCATTCCATTATCCACCATGGAATACACACCTTATGGGAGATCTGAGGCAGTAAAAACAATAAAGTTCATTGAACAAATGTAACACATATAGTAATAGGTTCATGACATCTTGGAGAATATGAATCAGAAGTATAAGCAATACCATGACAAACATAAGATTGCATAGATTTTTTCTATGAGTGACAAGGTTTGGTTACAGATTGAAAAGGAATGACCTGTAGGCCCACACAAAAAAATTTAGCCTCTACAATATGGTCCCTATACCATCACTAGAAAAGTTGGAGAAAATGTTTTTGAGTTGAACCTACCAACCTACCTTGGTCTGCATCCAATATTCAATGTGGAGCTCCTCAAACCATATCATCCACCTCTATTAGACACTTCAATTATAGCAGAACAAATAAACATTAATGAGCTTAATCTACAAAGTTTTTCTTCAGTGGAGGAGGATCAAATTGTGGACACCTGGATGAGGACAACAAGAGGATGCTCTATTCCACTTTATCAGGTGGTCAAAAGGGGCCAGCTTAGCCACCAAGGTGATTTTCTCATAGAGAATAAAATTAAGACATAATGCCACACCTGATGAGGAATATTGATGCAATGGGTACCATTACTTCTCAAGGAGGGAGGAATTATCTAGGAAATAATTCAAGGGATAATTTGGGTAACGGTTCTACCCCAATTGATGACAACTTGCAGGAGCCATAACTTTTGCACTAGAGCTCTGATTGACTCCGCATTTGAATTGTTGGAAATATAAGAATGAGGAGAATGTGGTGAGATGTCACTAAGATTTTATTAATGGTTTTTGATCCCTAAAAACCCAATATAAGTGCCCCAAATTTTAATTTTAGTAGTGCAGTCTAAAAATAGTAAGTTTCTAAAAATAGTAATTCCTTGAATCCTGTATTGTTGTAAATCATGGAAGTCAAACCACTTAATCTCCCTCAATATTTTTGACCTTACACATCCTCCTCCTATCTTAAAAATATGTATAAATTAAAATGTAACCCAAAATGGAAATCATACATCTCTTCCCAAAGATAAGCATATGGTTGTATTGTAATCTTGAGTAATAAAACATCTCTTCTCAGAGAAATCATTATTACTATGTTATTTTCATGTTCTTGAAATATCTATCAATAAAAAATTCTAAGTTTTGGATCATTAACCTTTGAAACTAATGACCAAGGGATCAAACCCATTCACAAACCCTTTTCTAGATTGGTCCAAAGTCTAGAATTCTCTTCTCAACCCAATCTGGATAGAGCCACCTTTTGGAATCATCTTGGGCTCTGCTATCAAAACAAACATAAACCTTCAACATAACTTGCATCCACCATCAAACCTATCATCACCTCAACACCTTCATCAAACACTTATTCCTCCAAAACTATAGGGGAACCATCCAACCCACCTCCATCTAAAATTGTCAAATCACCTTACACCTCTCTAACTAAACCTATCAATAATATAGGAATACTTCCTACACCTAGCCTTGCTCACCCATATTTAAAGTTAGACTTAACCCCATCTAGTCCACCAAAGAAAAACCCAACCAAACCAACTAAGAAGATGGAACCACCCAAACTCCCACCTTGAACCAAAGCCATACCACCCCCTTCGCACTTTCCTTTTATCTTATAACCCAATCCTTATACTATCCTAGGAGATCATCCTTATAAAAATAAGGTGAAACCTCCCACCATTAAACCTCCTCATTTAAATCTACCTTTACCTACCCCTACCAAATCATCAAACTCTCCATCATTTTTAACTAACCTATTCACCTCTACCTTCCCACCTATCTCCAAACCTTCATCATCCACCTCTAAATCTTCCACCTCAAAACCAACCACAACAAAAAAATCTCAACCAAAACTACCTACCAAAACCATTCCACCACCTGAAAGCCCTATGTCGAAGCATACTTATAAGAAGGCTCCCACTCCTAAAACCAAAAACCCAACACCCTCAATACCTTTACTCAAATCTTATTTGACCATTTTACAATGGTTATTGCAAACTTATTCCTTAAGCCTACCACCCATAAAACCTTTCAACCCTTCAAGTCTTAAACCATATTGGTTCAATGATAGTTTAATCTTCTCATACGATAGGACACCTGGACATGACATGGATAATTGCAAAGCTCTCCAAGTAATTGTCGATAACTTATGGTATGAGGATGATCTATTATCAGACAAACATCCCTTGAGCCCATTACAAACCCAACCACCAAATGAAACCATCCAACACTTACCTACTACTCCACTCTCATTTGAAAGTGATGAGGAACTAAAGCAACCATCTAGTCTAGTAATTCCCCCCATCCACACTATCCATATGGTTACCCACTTTAGGGCCCAAAAAAAGGATAAGGGAAAAGCCAAAGTGTCCACACCATAGACATACCCTTCTATCCCTCAACCATCCAAATGAACACAAGTACCCTCACCTTTACCCTCACCTTCACTAAAACCCAAAATATTCATTTTGGGTGCCTCTCCCTGCAATGCTTTTGAATCCATCTAGCGAGTGGTTCTAAAATAACTTCACCAAAAATTGGTGAAGACAAGCCTTTTCAAACTAATCAACACCTCTCTCCATCACTGCCAAGTATTGATAGAGGCCTTGCAATCAATATAGGTTCAACCAAAATACCCTTAACCTCTTGCATCCTTTATTGGAGCCCTTCAACCTTCTACCTTTGTAAAGATTCCAAAATTTAGAGATACCTTCTATTCACTCTCAATATCTTGATCCTCCCCTCTTCATCACTACGTACACTAATCAAACTCACATCAAAAGGGTAATGATTGATGGAGGATCTAGTATTAACATTATCTCATCTCATGATTATGACCAACTTCAACTACTTAAGAATATCATGTTTGAAACTAAAATGGTTGTCCACTCCTTTAATGATACTATGACCACTACCTTGAGGACAGTCATCCTCCACATCCACTTGGGACATTGCACAATTCCAAAATTATTTTACATTATATACGGTGAGTTCCAATATAACTTCTTACTTGGATGCCCTTAGATCCATTCCATGAGTTGTGTTCCATTCACTTGCATCGTTGTGTCAATTTCAAACATGAGGATCAAGTTATTATCATAAAAGTTGACCCTAGTCCCTTTGCTTCTTAAAACATGACATTTCAACCCAATGACATTCTTCTTCCTCCATTATCCACCTTACCACTAACCAAAAACAACTTCATCCCTATTATTGATGAAGGTTCAATAAGTTCATCTATCTTTTCTTCTTAGATCCCTATAGATGACCCATTGGAAGCCATGTTATAACATCTGTCACTAGGGGAGTATCATCTTTTAGCCTTGGATGCTTTACTTACTCCTCAAGATTATGGGAACCTTAACCATGATCCTAGTTACGAACCCAACATTAGAACCATCATTCCTTTTAGGCCTCCCAACCATCAAACTAACTTAATCTATGGGGGACTGGATCATTCACTTATTTCTTCCACCACTACCTCTTCTACCTGACCATTTACCTCTGACTTATTCTATCTTGACAAATCAACATTTTCCAAATCATACCTTCATAGGTGTGCTTAGAAAGGATTTGGCCTAGGCCATTACAACCATGGACCCCAAACGTTACCTTCCATCAAAACCCAAAAACTTTATGAGCTATTTGGCTTTGGGTTCATACCACCAGATAAACCCACCAATTCATCAAAACATATACTACCATTGAATAAAACATCCCATCCTCACCAACCCAATCTCCTTTGAAGTTTGAATATTTTGAAATCATTCTTCCTAACTTTTTTTTTAGTTAATAATATTAGTTCAGGCCCCTTGACCTATCAAAAAAGAAGCTGAACTAAAACTCTTCCTCTCATTCATCCTAAAATGGTAGAAAATGATTCTCCTACCATCAACACCATCCAACATTAGGATGATGATTCCATTCTCATCTACCTCTATGTGGGGGAATATTATATCCACAAATCCCAACCTCCTTAGAACCAAACTATGTTAAACAAATCCACTATCAATGTTAATTTGGGTACTCAGGATAACCCTCATATTGTAAAGATTGGTCAATCTTTAGATTCCACAGAGCAACAATATTACCCTTCTTTCCTTCATGATCAAAGCATAGAGTTTTCTTGGTTTTATAAGTATATTCCTATATTGACCCTTCCATATCCCTCTAAAACATTGTCACCCATCCTGATGTTAAGCCTTTTTGGAAAAAACTTCAAAGGATGCACTCTCGCATCACCATTCTAGTCAAAGAAGAGATTCAACATCTCTTATCTATCACCTTCATCCAGCATATTGATTATCCTCAATGGGTTTCTAACATCATTCCCTTTACCAATCCCATAGGGGGACTTCACCTTTGTATTGACTTTCATGACCTCAACCTTGCTTTCCCAAAGGATGACTTCCCTTTGCCTAGCATCGACCAACTTGTTGATCTTATAGATGTTATCTATCATGGATGGTTTCTCAAGATATAATCAAATCTTGATTGCCCCCAAGGATCAACATAAAAATTCCTTTATCACCACATGGGGAACCTTATATTACAGGGTCATGCCATTTGGTCTGAAGAATGTTGGAGTAACCTACTAGTGTGCGATGACCTACATCTTCCATGATGTCAACCATAAAATCATAGAGGATTACGTAGATGATTTCCTTGGGAAATCTAAATATTGTAAGGATCATCTATCTATTTTCATAATCATCTTCAACCACCTAATCCATTTTCATGTCTGACTCAACCCCAAGAAATGTATTTTTGGGGTCTTATTTGAAAATCTTCTTGGATTTATCATCTCTCTTAGAGGAATCGAAGTAGACCCTACCAAAGTTAGAGTAATTTTAGAAATACCACTTCCAACCCACCTTAATCAACTCCATAGTCTACATGGGAATCTCCAATCCATCTATTGATTCATTTCATAGTTATCAGATAGATGTCAACCCTTTCACCATCTTCTCAAGAAAGATACATCTTTTAAGTGGACTAAATAATACTAACAAGCCTTTGATTCACTCAAATAATACCTCCTTTCTCCACCTATTCTTACCCCTTATAAAGAGGACCAACCCTTCTACCTTTATATTTCTTCCATTGACCATTCCTTAGGGGCAATGCTTGCTTACCATGATAAACAAAACAAAGAGCAAACTGTCTACTATATAAGTCAAATGTTTATAGAGTATGAGACTCAGTATACCCATTCTGAGAAACTTTGCCTTGCCTTAGTATTTATGTCTTCCAAAATTCATCATTACCTTCTCAATCAAAAAACTTTCTTTATCACTAACATTGACCCACTCAAGTACATGCACTCTAAACCATACCGAAATTAACATATGGCTAAGTGGTTCATGCTTTAACTAAGTTTGACCTTGAGTTCCTCTAGTAGAATTCGATTAAAGGGAAAGTCATTTATAATCAATTGGTCAAATATCCTTTTCCAGATAACCAACCACTTCCTCTAGAATTTCCTAATGAGTCAATTGTGACTCTTTCTCAAGAAGACCCCACCTACCAAGTGACTATGTTATTTGATGGCTCAAAATGCTAGTGTGGTGGGGGTGCTAGAGTTATTCTCATTCCCCTTAATGGTAAACCTCTTCTCCTTTCCTTCAAACTCAATTTTAAATGCACCAAAAATGTGGTTGAGTATGAATCCCTAGTAATAGGTCTCCAAACTTATTTAGCCTTAGGAATTAAGACCATTAGTGTCTTTGGTGATTCCCAATTTGTGGTCAACTAGGTCAATAGATCCTACCAATGTAAAAACTATGTCTTGCAAAAGTACAAAAAATTCATAGATGTACTCTTAGCATCATTTGATCATTACCTTATCTAGTCTGTTTCATGATTTACCAATAAATTTGTGGATATAATGGCTTCCCTCACTTCCCAAATCCCATCCACACTTACCGATTCTAAAATCTTTATCACCATTCACCGATTTATCACACCTCTTTTATCCATTCTGACCTTCCTACCATTTTTAGTGTGGGATCATATCCATTAGACATATGGTATGAGCAAACCTTCAACTACCTTAACCTCAACATCATAACTCCCAACCTCTCTATAAATGCCTGAAGAGCCTTTTTTTAGAGTACCTCTCATTATACCATACTAGGGGGAATCCTTTACAAATATAGTTTTGGTGGCCTCCTTCTTTGTTATCTACATAGTTATGAGGCTTCTCATGCTATCAAGGAAATGCATGACAAAATATATGGGGGACACTTTAGTGGTTTAGATGTCGCTAAACGTATCCTTTACCTTGGCTAGTATTAGCCCACCCTCAACTAGGACTACTTTGATTATGTAAAGAAGTGTGTTAAATGTCAAAAACATGTCAATTTACATCACATACCTACCCATGGCCTTCAAGTATCTAAAGACTATTAGCCCTTATCATAATGGGGACTATATCTCATTGGGGAAATCAATCCTCGTTCTTCACAACAACACCAATCCATTATCACCACCACTAAGTATTTCATCAAATGGGTGGAGGTTATTCCTCTCATCTTGACCAAAGCCAACAAGATAGTCAACTTCATCAATCATCATATCATCTATCATTTCAGTGTTCCTCATAAGATCATCATCGACAATGGGAAATCCTTCAAAAATAAGAAAGTCCAAGGTCTTTGCGATGCATTTGACATCAAGTTAAGATATTCCTCACCTTACCATCCACAAGTAAATGAACAAGTGAAAGCCTCTAACAAAACCCTCAATAAAATGCTAACCAAATTAGTCAGTGTTTTAGATCAGGATTGGCACTTGTACATCCCTTTCACTTTATGGGCCTATCATACTACATTCAAACCTATATGGGTGCTACCCCTTTCTCTCTAGTCTTTGGAGCAAAGGCAATCTTACATCTCAAAGTGTAGATTCCTTCTCTTTGCATATCATTGCAAGACATCATTTTTGAGAGTGACTATCATCAAGAACATATAACATGACTTGAGCTACTTGATGAGCATTACCTAGCCATGCTTAATAATCTTCGTGTCTACCTAGAGTGAATCAAGCATGCCTAAAACAAGCATCTAAAATAATGAGAATTCAATATCAGAGACCTCATCCTAAAGGAAAACCAATATGTAACCATTATGGATAAAAGCAAAAGAGATAAGTTTTCTTTCAATTAGCTTGGACCCTACATCATAACCCACAAATATGGATCAGGAGCTTATCGTTTGTCCTATCTCAAAGACAAACCAAAACCTGAGCCTCTCAATGATTCATATTTGCATCCTTTATTTTATTAAAATAAGGATAAAATGCACATTCTTATCTAACTTAAGCTCATCCTTTGATTTATGATATTTTCAACTTCACTTACCTATCCCTATCCCTTTAAAGATAACTGATTACAACATAGAACCATGTGATTAATCATCGCAGTTATAACTAATCCTAAATATGGGTACCATGGCTCTACTCATAGCATGGTTTTCATGGATACTTTTCATCTCTAATCAAATGGAATCCCATGATCATTATCTCTCAAAACCACCCCTTTCACCTATCATTAACATTTTGTGCTAAAATTTTACCCTCATAAAGGTAAACCTCTAAGCCTATATAGACTTGTCGATGTCTAAACATAGCATCAAAATAATTTGGGATACCAATATATCATTTGGGTCACATGTCTCTAGAATTGCAAACTGCTCCTTTGAAGGATAGCTACCCAAAACCAAATTGCTTAAAAGATATATTGATCCCTTGAAGGACAACTACCAAAATAAACAAACCCAAACATAGACCACTCCCTTAAAGGATGGATAAGCCAAATTTTAGCAAAAGTTTTCATTTGAAGCTTCTCACATTGATCAAATTCACAAACTTATCAAAACAACAACAATAACAAAAGACCCTATATCAAAATTAGAACAAGCTATCCCAAAAAATCTGTAATCAGCTTTCATATCTAACATTAGTATACTTCCCACATCAATCAATATACACCTTATATGAAGACATGGACTTGTGTAATATGGTTCTTGGGTCACCTATAGAAGGGACAAAGTAACCCACATAAGGTTACCTTACCTACCACCCATTTACCCATCACCTACCACCTACTTCACGTTTATACCATCTATAAATTAAGGGATTATGAGATTACTTGACACAATGTGATCAAGACACCTTTTTATCAACCAAAGCATGCTAATGCAAAGCATTCGAAAGGATTATGTTCCCTAAGCTAATATAATTTTGGTTTTGTTTTATCCTTACAAATGAAAAAGGCATCATGATTTTTATTTATCATTGGTTCATGTAGACATATGTCTCATGATTCTTATCTATTTTCCCACATCTAGTTTGTTATATAACTTAATTTACGTGCTTTCATTAACATCCTAACCATAAATAACATCAAAGCATACATCATCATATCATAACCATATTTAAAAACATCATATCCATAATCGATGAAATAAATCACACCACATAACATCATATCATAAACCACATTGATAACCATAATCAAACCATCCCTAATCATCAACATCATATCTATGAATAAAACAAAATGTCATCCATAATCATCACATGCCTAAGCTAATAAGTCCACATAGGCATAAATCATAAAACATCATAACATTAAAAATATGTACATCATAAACCATGAACCATGAGTGATAAATCACATATGAATCATAAACATCATGCCATCAAAATAAATAATACATGTAATAATGTATAATATCTCTCTAAACATGTACATCTCACTACATTGACATCATGTCCCTAGGGCACCAATACCATTGGCCCCACCTACACTACAACTACCATTTGGTGTCAGTCCTCTTAGGATGCCTACCTATCCACTCACTAAAGTGAACCATTGACTTGGAGTCACCATAGTTGCCCCACCAGCTAAACTAGCTCTGTAATTGCCCCATCAAGGTTGCTTAAGACACTATGCCAGAAATATGGCCTCATAATACCTCAACTCCTCCACTGTGGCCAAGTACCATGTCATAGGGATGACACCTAATGGTCCTACTAGTGATACCATTACCCCTCCCCTCTGCCTCAAGGTGTCCCTCTCTTGGGTCACCAAGCCTAGTGAGGTCTTGACTTAATCCCTCTCACTTGTCATGATGGTAACCTAACCCTATAATGTCATAATATGGCCTTGTAATGTGGCCACTTGCCCCTGTAACACTATAATATATACCTATATATAAACCAATGCTATTCCTACTATTTATTAGGGCCACCACCCTATACCTATACCTATGGAACTCTACCAGCTAGATCCTCATCCATAGCCTACCAGACCCCATCATCCCACCCACAATCAAACACTACATAAAGGGCTTGGTACCATGTTTCATAGTCTTTGACAAAATTGACATCATTTATCCCTACTCTAACAAGTAAATCCTCATGTCTAGGACCACCTCCTCTAGCTATGGCTTGGATAATAAAAAATCAACATCCTCCCTCTTGTACCTCAATAATGGACCTAGAATTTCCTACACTTGGCCAAATTACCTTCAAAATCTATCAAATGGGATGAGCTTAGTCTCACCCTCTCTCCTCCCATAGATCCATCTCTAGTTTTGTAAGGATAATATATGATAGCTGTAGAGAGACTACCATAGAAAGCCCATAGATGAGCTCTAAATTATATCTACAACAACCAAACCCTCTAATGCATCTCTAAAATAGTCAATATCTCTTACACCTCCCCTAACTCCTATGAGGGTGTAATCACCCCTCCACTACATGAATCCCACTTTAAAATCCATCTGGGTGTAGCCCTTTCATGGTAGCCCTAATGGTTTGAGAACCCTAATGTGTTCATATGCCTAACAATGGAGCATAAACTCCACACTGATCTCATACCTCTTGTGAGCTCAAAATGCCCAAATTTCCTTGTATATCTAGACCAAAAAAACTAGTGCCCACCTAAACACTATCCTACCAAGCAGTATCTCTACCAACACTCCCAAAAATAGATAAAGAAAATACCCACTACTTGAATTAGGAAATACAAAATAAGACACTACCATCATCATCATAGTCATCAAATACTTCTTATCTGGAGCCCTATGGTATAATGGCCCATAACGAAAACCATCGGCATGCCACCTAGCAATGGGCTGATCCTCACCATACAAGAGCTCCATTTGCTCATCCCTCTCTACACTCTCAATGTGGTAAATTGGCTCCCCCTGAACAAACATCCATGTAATCCTATAAACATCCTCTAGTAGGATGGTCATATCTCCTATTGATAAGAGGAAGGTGTTTGTGGTTGGATCCCATCTCTCTATGAGGGCCATGATCATCAGTGCATCTCCCAAAAAAAACTAATAGTATCTCATATATTTGAGGCTAACCTCCTCCATATATGTCTAATCATCCTTGATCATCCCTCCATAGATATTTTCAAAGATCTTAGGAACTTTATTCCTCATCTGGATTTGATCTAGTGCTTGTAAAAATCAAATTTGGCATGCACACTTAGTTTTTCATTACGATTGCTTATTTCTATTTAATTCATTCATTCTACCCAAATCCACCTCTTTATCAACCTAAACCCACCTATTTCAATACTAACTTGTAACCATTACCTCCAGCACTTCAAAGTGACCCTCACCCACAAACATTTTAACACCTATCCCAACCCATCAAACAAAAAATCTAACTCTTTTATCAAAAAACATCTACCCTAACCTAAATAAATTGCAACCCCTTCTTAAACCAATCAAACCAACACCTAACTCTAACCAAAAACCATTTCAACACATCAATATTACTTGAAAATTGTCGTATCTTAACTTACACTTGGTAATTTAACTACCCCTCAACCCTTAAAACATTTTAAAACATTTTTCCTATATCTTCTTATTAAAACCACCTTCCCTAATTACCTAACCATCGATGATCACTATGACCACTGATGGTCAAGTTACCTTTTTGCTTTGGTAGTTGATGATCGATGATTAGGTTGAACCATCGATGGTTAAGCCTAACTATTGATGGTCAGGTTGAACCATTGACGATCACTGTGTGTGACCAACGATAGTAAAACACCTAACCTTACCTTCTTAAAACCTAAAAAAATAACAAAATTTAACACAAACTACCTAATTCTATCCTATACCCTATGCCCAACCCAAATACTTTTTCAATTTCAAATTTCATTAGCCAATTTATCAAATCATAAACAAAACCTAAATCTAGGTTAAACCCCACAAAATCCTACCAAAATAACCACAAACTACCCAAATTAAACTTTAAAACAACCAAATCCACTAATATACCAATTTTAAAAAACCATCTACCTCATTCCTTAATCTTTGTTAAGGATGAAGCCCATGTCCTGCTACTTAGCTGTGTCTGCATCCACCCTGCATCCTCAGTTCCAATAGATCACCTCAACACATGTTTCTAACTAATCAACATTTACCAAGTTAATAAAATGCTCAATCAACCTCTCACACAAAATGCCAAATCACCAGAATGTATGATAAAACATGGAAATCAATAAGCTAAAAGTGAAAATAACTTTTGCTTTTCACTGTTTATCCCCTAGCATTTTAGGCTTCCCCCTGATCATTGATAGTTAGGGTGAGCATTGACGGTCGATCTTGGGATCCCTGACTATCGATGGTCAAGAAACCCATATTTTAAATTTTTCTAAGCACTTATATCTTTGTGCCACTTTTTTTTGAGATTACGCTTTTCCCACATGAACTTTTTGAGATTAACCTTCTCCAACCAACCATTACACTAAGTCCTCCTTGATGTTGGCCATTTTTTGACCCAAATTTTTGCATGCTCTGTGACAACCTTGCCTAGTCCTTTTTGACCACACTGACCAACCTTGCCATGTTGAACATTTGAATTTGCACCACCTAGTGCACACCAAAATATTTGCATTTTTCAGAGGAACACTTCCTACCTCAAATAATTGAAGAAACATTGACCCTATCTAGGAGACTCAAGAAAAATAACTCAATCAACTATGCCTAATGTTGTGGCCCAGTTACCTCACTAGTCCTTCTAAAACCAACCTTATTTTTAAAAACATTGCCAACTTTAGTCTGTGTGTGATCTTGGATATCTCACTTAGTCATATTTTTTGTGCATATTTGTGCTTCAAATGCCTAACCACCCTTGTCACCAACCTCATGACTCACCATAAACTACTTACCAAACCTCAACTCAATTTCAGTTTCACCTCATCGACTCCTAGCTTGAGGGGGAACACCTCCTCCCATACTCAAGGTAACCAGACCTTCAACCAAGCAATCCATTTTTTTTTACAACTTGTTGATTCAATGTTTCATAACAAAAAGGGGAAAATGTAGAGACTAAATGTTTCTACGCAATTTCGCTTTCACATTCAAAGAGAGAAAATGAGAAACTTAAAGAAATGGTCAAGGCTTGTATGTACCTGGATGTAGTCTACGCACCATAATCCAGACATTGTGAGAACTCCTCTTTGGCTATGGAGGAATGACACCTGCAAAGAAAAGAGACTTGGACAAAAGAAGGCGTTAGATGGATAGATGGTGGGTTGCCAAGCGAAAGCTTGATCCCAGAAGTATGAAGACTTCCTTAAGGGATATCAACCCACTAGTCAATAAAAAGAAGTGTCTGATAAATAGCATAATGTTAAAATAATGAAATGATAAAAGACTGAAAAGGAAAATGGAAGCAAAAGGCTTACCTGGAAGATGCTGTCAGACTGGTCACAGTCACCGGCATCAGTGGTCCTACCGGCATCGGTTGTTGAGGTCTGCCGACGTCGGTTACTCTACCGACGTCGGTCGGGGTAGTGGCCGGCGTCGGTCGGGGCAGTAAGCTTGGACGGGGTCTGGTCAGGTCTGTGGTCCATGGACAGGGTCTGGTCATGTAAAATGGTCTGCGTCTGTCTAAAGGTCTGAGAATCTGGTTTTGAGGTAGTCTGAAGGTCTGGTTTTGGTTAATGGTCTGTGTAGAGATACATGGGAGTCAAATGGCTAGAATGTCAAATGGATAGAAGGGTAGAGGAGGCCAATAGGGAAACAAGGAGATAAGGATTTGGGTCTGGTCTGGTCTGAGGATAGGAAGTGCTAAATCTAATTCATAATAATTAGAAGCAAATGACTAGAAAAGACAAAGAAAACACAGATAATATACTTACCTGTGGCTGGCTGAAGGAATGCTACTGATCCCCGTACCTGTTGTTGATGTAGCCTGTGTGGAGGACCTGTTGCTGATGGAGTTGTTGAAGGCAAAATTCCTATTGCTGCACTTGAGGAAGAGAGTGAGAGGCCTGATTGAGAGATTGGCAGTTTGGTAGATGGTCGAAGACTGAAGATTGAAGGATTCATGATTAGCTCCCGAGATTCAAAAATTGTGATTTGTGATTAGAATCTGTGATTCGTGATTCGCGATTCAAATTTGTGATTCGTGATTCTGATTAGAATTTGTGATTAGCCAAGAAAAAGGTCAGAAGCTAGTTTAAGTAAACCGACGTCGGCGATCCTGCCGGCGTCGGCCGACAGTTGACCGACGTCGACGGGTGCAGAATGAGTAAAAGGCCCAGCAAGCTCGTTCTACATCTTCCAGGTGCATAATTCGTTGGAGATTTGTCGAAGGTTAGGCTAAATACGCGTGAGAGTTGGTTAGGCGGTTGGAAAGGAGTAAGAATAGGTCTTGGGTGAGTCATAGGGTGGGAAATAGTCTAAGGTGAGGTGTCCTAGGTGAGGTGTCATGGGTGATGTGTCAAAGGAGGGGGGTTATTAATTCAAAATAAGTTTATTATTTTAAATTAGTAATTGTATGGGTTAAGAATGGGTTAGGAATGGACCAAGGGGGGAATGAACAAGGGTTAGACACGATTTCGGTGTCTACACTAAAAAACTGCACACAATGGTTCTAGATGTCAAAATTCCTTAGGACACCCTAGGGACAGCCTAACCCTTCTTGACCCACTAATGAACACCTTGAGTATAATTAGCTACTTATTTGACTAAATTCACTAACTTACTAATTGACCTTAACCCAACCCATTTTAACTCATGTGGACCAATCTTCCCCTAAACCCTTAACCATCAATAGTTAGCTTGACCATCAACGGTTAGGTTGATCATTAATGGTTAGGTCTTCCTTGTTCTTACATAAATACCAACTATGTGCAAGCTAAACTGACAAAATTAAGTATGTCTACCTTGCCCATTGCTAATGAACTCCTAAGCATTGAAACTAGCAAGCCAAGCTACTAGGGAACCTTTTATCCTCCATCTTTATGTGCCTATAAAAGGAAGGGAGTAGGAGGTGAAATGGAACCATGTTTGAGAAATCAAAATCAATTTTGATCATTATAACACATAGGTGATCAAGCTTCTAGCTAGCCAGTCTTCCTTCCAATAATTTAGCAACTGCAATAGAGACCCAAACCTCTACCAAAATTTCTCTTAAGGTAAAGTACCATTACTATACCAAAATTAATCCATCCATCAATCTTCAACCATCAAGCAATAGGTCATCCTTCCAAGACAAAAATTATCTCTCTACACTCATATGGATCATGCGTGCATAACAACTAGGTTATTCTACCACACTCTTATTACTAGTTTCTTATCTTCTTCCTTAATTAATAAATGAGCAAAAATTAAGAGAAACACTACTCTTAAGTAGACCATCCTCAAATAAGTCTCCAATGTAAAATTATTCATCTTGAATTTTTATACATACCTCATACTATTGCCCACTCTTCATCTCATGATCAACTTCTAGCTTCTTAGTAGGCATGGCTTCAAGAGGAGTAGTTTCATGTTCCTTGGAAGATTAAGGCCAATATAAACTTGTTATATCCTTTAAGAGCTGATGTGTTTATCCCAATTGGTTGAGAAGATGATAACCCATTTTGATGATTTCAAGCATATCATTATGAGATGCATATGCCTCTTTAAAATAAATTTTTGAAATGTTGCTTTTTCTTTGCATACTCACTTGAGTGTCAAGGCTACCTTCTCCATTCTCAAATAGATCATAAGTTCCTTGAAGAGCAGTATATCCTACTCCAATGACTTCAAACAAGTCATACCAAGGCTTATTAGAGACTTTTTCTTTCCCATTTATGATGTCTTAAATAGTGATGGAAGAACCAAAGATGATTTTCTCTTCTTTGGCAAAAGGAATATATTCTTCCATATCAACCCAATCAGAAATTTCAACATAAGAAATCACCTCTTCTTCAGCATTGAGGACATTTTGAGGGATATCAAGTTGCATCTCAATTTTTATATCATGAATTTGGTTCTCAAGGGCTGCAAGATCCTCTTTTTCTTTCTCCTTCTTGGTGATGCCAATGCTAGGCATTTTGTGATCAGGTGACTTAGTCCAATGAAGCTACTAAAGAGATATATTTTATTCAAGTAAGAGTTATAAATTTTTATCAACCAAATACTCTTTTTTAAGTTCCCACACCATATGTCCATCAAGGAAAATGGTGATAGGGTGAGGACAAGATGAACTAGTTGGTGGAGGTGGAACATAGAACTCAAAATTAGATTGAGAATGAATTGTAGGGGATTCTTTTGGGAGATCTTGAGGAAGGGGAGGCATACCTCAAGATAAAATATCTTGGTTTTCTTCCTTTCATTTGATAATTTATTCATTGAAATTTGATTCAAATTGATCATTCTCTTGAGGAATGCTAGATGGGGTGTGTTTAGGCATAAGATCTTCTTTTGGCTCTAAACCTTCCATCACACCTTGATTTAACAATTTCACTCTTAAATCTAACTCTTAAATTTAATTTACTATGTTCTCTTGGAAAATTATTTCTTGAAGTTGATAGGCATCATCATGAGGATAAGGAGTACAAGAGGGATGACATGGAAGATAAGAGGTTTCTTGAGGAAGAGTGGGAGGGGCTTGCATAGGATCAAGCTCTTTCTCAACTTCACACTCTTTATCAAGGCTTTTATCCTCTTTCTTTCCCCATGATTCCACTACCTTATTTCAGCTTAGGATGTTAATATTAGGAGTCTCTTTTTGAGGTAATGATGTAATTTGAGGAGTAGATGAAGTGTTCAAGAAACTTGGGATCTCCTTAGGCTTAGATTCTTAACCTTGTCTCCAACTTGGGATCTCATATCTAGAAGTCACTTCTTGAGGTGGGTATGTAATGGGAGAGGGTAATGCAGGCTTAGATTCCACTTCCTTTGATAATGAGATGGACTGATACATCTACTTTTTTGCTAACTCAATCTGCTTATCAAGGTTTGCTTCAAAAATAAGGCTTGTCTTTCTAACTCTCTCTTCCAACTGATTGGGAAAAAGATGACTTTGGCAAGCTTGATTGGGTTCATGAGTAAGGGTCAAGTAGAAATGATAACAATCTTGGGAAAGTGGATATGAGGGTTGATAGACTTGGTGAGGTTACTCCTCATGAATTAATATCCTATCTTCTAAGGATGGAACCAAGCCACTCACATCAAGCATCTCACTTGTGAGCCTTTGCCAATTTGCTCTCTCAATAGGTGCCCACTCTCTTTTAACCAACCCTAATGCATCTTTCACATTATGAATGAGATGAATATGAATATCTAGACCATGTCCCTTTTGTGTGTCAAGATATATCATGTACCTTTCATAGACTAAAAGAGTTTTCTTGAAAGTGGAAATGGACTGATTAGAGAAGTGACTAGGTTGACTAGGAGTAGCAAGGTATTTAGAAAGTTGGTTATAGGACTGATACAACTCATGACAAGGTTGTTAAGGGTCATATTAGAGTTGGTAAGGATCATGACAAGGCTAATAAGGATCATACAAACGTTTATAGGGAATGCCATAAGCTTGAGATACTTCACCAACTTGTGTAAAATAATACTCAATACCAAAATTGTCCATGAAACTTCATTGGGAAGTAAGGACACAAAGAAACATTACACACAATCTTCAAAAGGAAAATGTGGGCTACTTAACCAGTTGATGCAAATTTAGAGTTGCCATTGATGATTGGATAGATGCCTCTAAACGTTGATGTGTTGAAAGACAACACCAAAAATCTTTCAACTTCTTGGATAATGAGTCTTACTAGGCATTCCAAAAACTATTGTCACTTACATTTGTGACCCCTAAATGGCTCATAAGTGACTCAAAGTGACATATAGATTAATTAGACCCTAATCAAGGCTAAAGTGGCATTAAATTACACCAAAATACTTATAACATACCCTATGAAAAAATATTAGACCCCTTAAACATCTAAAAATCAAGTGTTTACCTATAGGGGTCCTAATTTGACCTACAGGGTCAAATTTAGTCAACACTAACAAAATACATGAATCCATGGTTAGGGAGTACTCACTATGCCTTTATGCTCTCCTGTATATTCTCAAAACACTCTCAATATCTTCTTATTTACCTTTGTGATCCTTGTCTCTCATATCCTTACACCTGGCTTCATCATACTTATGCTTCCATAATTCATGTTATCTAACTTCCATGTTTAACTACCAATCCCATATTGATGCATACCCTTCCATTTCCCCACTATTTGTATTGTTTATGTGTGAGAGAGTTTGTCTATCCATGGGGAAGTTCTCAAGCCTAGAATCAACCATAAGCATCTTAATTTTTGAAGGATTTTTTTTTAAGATACCTTCCACACAATTATTTTAAGAAGTTAAACCATGCTTCTTCTAGACAAGAATACGTAGAGAATGCATATTCCAAAACATAGATATTAAGCATTCCCTTCCACCAAATGCCTACCGCTTGTGTCCAATTAGTTTCCAACTTAGCTAAGGCTTTCTGATGTTCTACTGACTAGGAAGTCTTTCATCCATAATTTTATGAGTGGTTTTGTGCATATGTCAAAATCCAAGCATGAATGTGAATGGGTAATTATAAAAATAATATTTCATATAGAGAATCATATAGGTGTTTCTCTACCCATGTGCATGTAGAAACTCCTGGTTTAATATATTTCAATGCAAAGTTCTCCTCTATGGTACTAAATCAATGGTTGACATTTTCTAAAGATAGTCACTAGAGCATATTTTAACCATCATGCTAACAAATGCAAAGGGTCCCAAAAATGGAACCAAAAATGTTGGGTCTTTTTAATTAACTTCACCTAACAAAGTATTAGTTGTGTGCCCAATAGAAATAATATGCCAATGAGCTTATGTGCTAACATATCACATGAGGAGTAACTTCATGCACTCACCCATGGCACGTATCCTAGACCGGTCCTCATCTATTCTACCACACGATGGTGACTAGATAAATATATCTTAGTTAGGAACTTGAGTTAGTATGTTTAGTCATTGTGATTTCCAATATTAGTCTATAGTTAGTCATTTGATGAATTCATACAATGTATATAACTATTATCATAAAAGTAAAGTTAACACTATAGAGTTAAATACATCATGATTTGTAGTCAAGTAAGGATTATATTGCTTTCATTGAATAAGAGTAAAATATTATTCATTCATTACACAATCTCTTCAGTTCTATATTGATAACCACATCACAATTACATTTAATAACATCAACAACAAATCCAATAATGAAGTTATCAACTCCAACAATGGAAAAAACAACCCTTTTTAAATCAAGTTAAGGGTTGTTTATACACAAGTAAACCCCTTGCCTTTGGTTACATCAATAACACAAAAGTGATGACTAACCAATGACCATTAATAAGAATGAGTCATGGATAGACATTACAATTAATTCTTATTGAATTGAGCCTAACTGCCCTTGTATACCCTCTCTATGCTAGATCTTCATGTTAGAATTCCTCTTATTTCATAGATTGGTGTTATATTTACACTCTCATTAATATTTGTTGCTTCTATGAATTTCTTTGTAACTAACTCTACTCCCTACATTATTGTCAAATTCTTGTGCTTCCTTTAGTGCTGTATCTTCTACTCATTCCCCATTGATTATCTTTCATCACTCGCCCATCTATGCCAATGTCTTCCATGATGTTATTTAATCTTTCTCTCTTGCACCATTCTCTTCTGGACCATGTTACTCCATGTTGTTTTTGTGCCCTTGCTCTTACATGCTTATGGCACCAAAGTACTTAAAATATATTATTACAAATTTTGGGTCCAACATCTTGTCACCTTAGTTATTTTTGTTTTGTTTAGCACAAAATATGTTTGAATATTAAATTTGCATGCATTAAAATATGCTTTCCCCACTAATTTTATTAATTTCTACTAATATAACTTAATTCTCATATTTCCTAGCTATATTAACCATTGGCCTAATACCCATACCCCATTCCTACATCCCATATAACCTTTATCTCATCCTAGAATGAATTAATCACTTCATTAAACCTCTAATAGACCTCATTACCTACTAACCTACCCCCTAAACCCACTATCCAATTTTAAATTCAAAAATATTCCAACTACCCACCCACCACCCTACACTACCCTTTCCTAAAACCCTAACACATATAGGGAGATTTTTAGAATTAGAGGATTCTAAAAATCTTCCCAAACTTTACCCCTTCCTCTAGAATTTTCCTATTCTAGAGATTTCCATGGAATTAAAAAATCCATGGAAATTTCCTAGCCTTAGATCTCAATGGACCAAATTTGAATTTGGACTATTGATCTTCCCTTCCTTTTGCCTATAAAAATAAACCTTCCCTCCACCCTCAAAATAATGAAACATATCATATCAAGCCATTAATATCCCTTATTAATCATCCATAATAGCCTTCAATCATTCCATCAAAGTCATTATCCACATCCCATATCCCTTGGGAAGCCATTGTCAAGCTATCACAATCAATCCAATAAGCGAGATTTTCAAGTTAAATCACACAAATTTGAATCCTAGAATGGAGCTATGAGAAGGTAAAGAGGATTGTAAAAATTCTTTATTAACTTTGATTTATCTTCTCCATCCTTTTCTATTGGTGTCATTAGATTTTGGGTTTGTATTATCATTTTGATAAAATTGTAAGAATCCCAAATTTGGTGTACATTTTGGTGACCATGTTGCACATTTGTATTGTAATTTTGATAATATTGTAAGAATCCAAAATTATAAAAGACCCCCACTCAAATTTATCTAATGGAACTCCTTAGAACATTTGTCTTGCATAGGGAAATATTAAATCAAGTACTTAATGATTTGAAAGTGCCTAGTGACCTAGATACAAATCAATTTCAAGTAATAATAGCACATCTATCCCACTCTTAGAAAATAATTTATAGTGTTCAGGATTTACGTTCTTTTGGCCCACATCAAAACTATCCATTATATATCAAAGTTACCATCACCCATTACTGCATCTCCTACATCCTAATAGATGGAGGATCTATGCTTAATCTATGTAATCTGGATCTCCTAAAGAAACTTGGATATTTTCAATCATCACTTGGGCCCACATTGATAATGATAAAGGCATATGATGATAATGAAATTCCATCAGTAGGGTCTATCTATCTTCCTATCACCGTGGGACCTATAATTCATCATACATTGGTACACATGGTGAATGTGGACTTACCATATAATGTGGAATTAATCAATGCTTGAAGTTCCCTCATTCAATAATGAATGTCACTATTCCTAGAGTCATTGACCATCATAACTATTAAATAGATCAATCCATATCCCCATCACCATATTTTTGCAATGAGAACTCCATCCTTAGTTTGACGACTACCATATATATATATATGGATCAAATTGAGTCCACAACTACTCTAACACCTAATCTCACCAAGATAAAAATCACATCCACTGATTGTGGAGAATATGAATATAAAACCTTTTACATTGGCCATCTCCCATTATCTCATGTAGCTACAGGTCCCTCGATATGAAGAAGAATAATCTTGTCAAATATCAATTTGGTCCAATATATTTTGAATGTATAGGGTTTTTTTCTGATGAGTATATTGAAGATGGGGATGATTCCTAGCTCCTACTAGATGATGAGGTTCTCATCTCACTCAATCAAAACCATCCCAAAATTCAGTGTATGATGGAGAATATAAACTACAAAGGAAAAGGACCAGGAAAATAGGAACAAGGATGACTAGAACCTATCATGGTTCAAGAGAATTAATCAAAATTTGGGTTAGGGTACAAACCATATGATGATGATCTGACCAATATCATTTTGGATTTTATCCTGACCATTGAGCCACCTCTCCCTGATGAAAATATCAAAATAGGCTCTATTTGTAGTTGCTTTGAAGAGCTTACTACCATGAACATTTTACTTGACGGCTGCTAAACCACGGCGACGAACTCCTCCTCCACCGTCACCATCACCTTTGCCCTCCATTTTGGGCCCTCATCCCTCTACTCTAATAGGAGTGCTCTCTACTCCAACCCCTAACCAAAACAAGTTACCTCCACTACTTCCTTTACCTACCACAAGCTTACCTCCTCTAAAAAATTTGGCACCTCTCACAAAGAGAGTGTCATCTACACATGTGCCCGCACCACCAACCCAAAAGGTAGTATGGAAGCCTCCTTCAACACCCCCCAAGCAAAAGTCATTGACACCATATGCATCAACAAGCATGGACCCCTTAGTGGGTTCATACGCTTTGATATTGAGTTGAATTTTACAAACCTCTAGCATAACCCTTTCGCCTATTAAACCATTCCAACCTCTCGGGTCAAAGCCATCCTGGTTCGACGACACTGAGATTTGTCTATATCATCACACGCCAGGACATGATACCGAGAATTGCTGTGCCCTCAAGGTTGTCATTCGCCAATACATAGAAAAAGACACCCTTCTTCTTGAGGACACTATCGACAGACCTCTGACACCTTCTCATATTTCTCAAAACCCTTCATTGTCATTGACATCTCATCAACAGACTATGGTCTCTTCACCTCATTCGCCCCCTCTCTTCGAAATTAATGCCATCCACATAACCACTAGGTCACAAAAGGATAAGGCAAAAGAAAAAGCTGTTATTCCTTGGACCTACCCTTTTGTCCAGCCACCTCAACCACCAAAGCCCAAGATTTCCATCCTGGGTGCATCCCAACCCTCTTCTTCAGGGGCAATCCATGACTCTATGTTAAAATAGCTTCACGAAAAACCCGTGAAGATGACCTTGTATGACCTCATCCAAAGCTCACCCCAGCATCATTAAGCTCTAATCAGAGCCTTACAGGTAGCGGAGGTCCAACCCAAAGACCCCCAACCACTAGCTGCCCTGGTCCATTCTTTATCCCCCGTTGCCTCTATCACTTTCAGCGATTCTGAAATTCCTACCTCTACTTAGGAAGATCAGGACGTTGCTCTTTTCATCACAACCTACGTTGATCAAACTCGCATTAAGCGAGTTATGATTGATGGCGGTGCTAGCATTAATATCATTTCCACCCATGCTTATGATCAATTAGCCCTCCATAAGAATTACGTATCAACGATCGATGCAATCCTTTGATCCTTTAATAACACCACCACTACCGCTATTGGCACCATCGTCCTCCATATTCGCCTTGGCCCACTCACAATCTCAGAGCTCTTCTACATCATCGAGGGAGAATTCCAATATAACATACTATTAGGACGACCCTAGATCTGCGCCATGGCTTGCATCCCTTCGACACTTCACACCATTGTGTCAAATTTGAACACGACGGACAAGTCCATGTCATTCCTACCAACCCATCCCCTTTCAAGACTTGTAACACGACCTATCGACCAAATGACATTCTCATTCCTCTCAAGACACTAACCCAAAAACCGCCTCCATCTGCGAAAGCTTCAACTAGTACGCAAACGACATTCGCCCTCAAATCACCTTCTCAAGCGACAGCCAAGGACCCCATGGAAGATATCTTCCAACGACTTTCACTTGGGGAATATCGCTTACTTACCCTAGACATGTTCTAGACTTTGCAAGAGTATGGACAGCTTCATCACAGTCCAAGCTATGACCATCGGATCAGAATGGTCATTCCTTATGGTCCTCCTAGCCTTCGAACCAATCTCATCTATGGGGGGCTGGATCGAGCTCCTACTGACAAGAATCCTTTCTCCTCACCTCAACCATTCACATCTAACTTCTCCTTTCTTAGCAACCCCACCTTTGCTCATACCTACCTTTATAGGTGTGCATGGAAGGGTTTTGGCTTTGGGCGCTACGAACAAGGCTCCCATTAGCCCATCGAACCACCCAATGACGACAATGCCAAGAAACGATATGGTCTGGGTTTCCAAGAACCCACTGAGGCTTCTACAAACCTTTGCCCCGAACCCACCAAAGACCAATCTCCACCAAGCTCGCCTATTCCCCCATCCTCACCTACGGAGTCAGTGGTTTCCATCTCTCCTAGTTTTTTTTGCATAAACACCATCTGCTTGGAACCCCTAACCTATCAACTCAACGGGGTCTCCAAGTCTCTCCCTCTCATTTATCCCAACATGATAGACAATGAATTGACAACCATCAACACTATCCACTGCGTAGATGATGACGCCATTCTCACCTACATGGGTGCTGATGACTCTTTCATTCAGCGCTCCCTCCCTTCTGAAACGTAGGTTATGTTAAATGAATCAACCATTGACATTAACCTTCCATCTTTTGATGTTCCTCACATCTTAAAAATTGGTCAATCTTTGGACGCCCAGGAGCAGATCGACTATACCACATTTCTTTCAGAAAATAGCAAGTCCTTTGCTTGGACCTACGGTGACATGCTTGACATCGACCCTAACATTGTCATCCATAACATCGTCACAAACCTAGAGGCTAATCCTGTCAGGCAAAATCTTCACAAAATGCATCCTCGAATTGCACTCCTTGTCAAAGAGGAGCTTCAGTGTCTTCTCTCTGTCTCTTTTATCCAACCCATTGATTATCCACAGTGGGTATCTAACATCGTCCCTATCACCAAGCAACTGGGGGGATCCAAATCTGCACGGACTATCATGACCTCAACTTGGCCTACCCCAAAGATGATTTTCCTCTTCCCAACATCAACCAACTTGTTGATCTTATGACCGGTCATGAGATGTTATCACTCATGGATGGGTTTTCAGGATATAACCAAATCTTGATTGCACCAAAAGATCATCCAAGTATGTACAAACCCTTAACCACTTATCCTTTTGAATGTGAAAGTGAAAACTTGTTTGGAAACATTCTGGCACACCCGGTGGGACCCTAGGAATTCTCCTTGGGTTCATACTTTTCTCTTCTAAGCAAAATTTTCATATAGGTGCATTAGGTCTCTCTTGCATCTTTTTCCTCTATCTCTTCCAAAAGACACTATTAGCAAAGTTAAAAAAAACCCTTCTTTCTTTCTTGCATCTTAGACTAGTCAAAATCATACTCTTCAACCCTTTGTCACTTGTTTGCATACGAACACACATTTCTATTTGGGCTTAAATCAATTGCATTTCATTTCTGCTTGCATGCTTATTTGGTCCACACATCTAGTAATTAAACCGCATCATGAATTAATCGTAGTCCACTTATGTTACACAACCAAATCACTTGCACAAAATTAAACATCTAAACTTACCTGAGACAAGGTCTGACTAGGATTTCATCACCTAGTGGATACCTTACCGGTCCGGGCAATCTCACTTGGACTTCACTACCAAGGGGAAAGCCTACTCTGTTCTTTGGCAGAGGATAAACTCTAGGAGAAGTATATACTGGCTAAGCGGCCCAGCTCGACTTTGGGTTCATGAAGTGAGGGGAGCAAGCTCCTAGCACCAGGCCACATACGGAACCTAATACAGATTTTGAGCACCGAAACTAACCTAAAACCAACCTTAGACTGCTTCTTCTAGGACCCGTTCTACAAGCCAACTTCCCAAACACACTCTAAGGCATAAGCCAACAAGATTCTAAAAGTTTGTTCTTAGGATTTAACATTTAGGGTCTACTTGTCTTCATGTTCTTTTCTATTTCTATCTGGTTTTTTGAGCTAGTGAGGACATTTTCTTCTTTCTTCCAAAAACTCTCAAATTTTCTAAGTTTCTAGAAAATACAGTAACTGACATTGATTTTACCACTGACGTCAGCAACCTTTCTTCACCGACATCGGTTATCTGACCGACATCGGTAACCTGTTTCACCAACATTAGTTTTTTAACTGATGTCGGTCACTGTCCAAAATCCTCTTATCAAACAACAAGCTTAAAATCTAACTTTCTTGCTGTTTAACACCCATTCTGGTTTTTTGAGATTGAAAAACATAGTTTTTAAAACCTGACCCTTTCTTGCCTTGAATGGTTTTGACACATAGTCAAACCAAGAATCTTGTTAACCACGAGAGGCAATAACCACTCCCGCCTTTGCCTTCCATAACCAGTCCTCTAATGGAGTATCATTCAGAGACCGAATGAACTCCTACCCAATCGACCCCGACTTAGCCTCCCATTATCCTTGAGGGGGACCAAGACTTTGAAAGGTTCCTTGACCTCAATGTCAAGGCCCTTCAACATTATCTCATGAGAAGCCAAACGTGAGACTCTTCAGACAACCCAATTTATGGGATGCCAACCTCCCTAGTTGAGACGGTGGCCATATCCACCACCTCTATCATCCAACCCATAGACACCCAAGCCGTCACCTCGACTAATAACCAGCCCATGACTAACTTTCAAAATGTGGCTTTTCCTTCTGTCTCTGGGCCCACTTCTATTGGGGTTTCGACCCCCCATCAACCGCAAACTATTCAACAAACCTCTACCCCTTTCCAAAATCTAGTTGTCTCCATCCCGCCTACTCTCGCCCCCATCAACACCAGGGTGGCCACTCAACCATTGGCTAATGTTGCTACAATTCAACCACTTCTGGCAACATCAAGCCTAGTCATGCCTTCTACCTTCATGACACAACCCCCCTTGGTCTCCACTTCTGTCCCTATGACTAGTTATCAATACGTTGTGCCTATACAAGCACAACCGACTACGTCATATGCCCCTTCTAGCACCTTCCAAGCACCTTACAACCTAGGGGGTGCTCCACCCACAAATTTGTCAGTTGATCTTATGAAAATTTTGATGGACAAAATGTCTAATCTTGAGACCTCTGTTTCAGGCTCAAGAAATGTCTTGTCATATGACCAAATTTGCAATGAACCCATCCATCCCTCTGTCCCAATCCAACCGTATCCCAGTCAGTGGGAACTTCTTAAGTTTACTCATTTCCAAAGTAAGGAAGACCCACAGCACCACCTAAGAGCATTCAGACATGCTTGTTACCTGATAGCACATGACGATGCGTTACTGCTACGCACATTCCCCATGTAAATTTTTGGTGTTGCTCTCGACTGGTACAACTCTCTCACCAGTCACTCTCTTTTCACATTCACCTAGCTAGCCCAACTCTTCCTCGACCACTTATCGATCAATATCACCAAAAAGGTCTCAATCACAGATCTGTATTCTATCCGGTAGTTTGACGACGAATCCATAGCCGATTTTGTTGCTCGTTGGAAAGGCCTAATCAACCAACTCTCATTTTCTTTGCCTCAACCCGAGCTCATTGAGCTCTTCTCTCGAGCATGTGCCACGCACATCTCATCCACCTTGCGGGTTCAAACATTCTGCACTTTTGACGAAGCTTTCACGATGGCTAGAATGCTTGAACTACATGCCGTCAAAGAAAACAAAGTCAGGTTACAGATTAAAAACCCTAACACCAAGTCCAATGACTCTTCCTCTAAACCTTCTTCTTTTAATTCCAAATCTAAGGCATCAGCAAATGCTATAGTTGTTAGATCATCTTCTTCAACAAATAACTAATCTCAGCCTTCCACATCAAACTACATCACCAAACAATTCTAGCAAAGATATGTGCAACGTCAGTATACTCCACTAGGAGAATCATATGCATCTGTGTTGGATAAACTTATCAAATAGGGAGTCCTCAATCTCCCCCAAATCTGACTGCCTCCTCAATTCAATCCTTTGGGCGCTATCCCTGCGTGGTATAGGGAGAACGACTTCTGCAATTACCACCGTGTCAAAGGCCATGACACGGGAAACTGTAAGACTCTCAAGAACATCATTCAGGACATGCTTGATAAAGGTGACCTTGTCTTAGAAAACCCAAATGCGCCACCCAATCAAACATAGACATCTTTAAACAACCCTTTCCTAACCATCCTCCTAGCCAAAACAATGTGCAGACCATGACTAATGACTCCCAAGAACATAATATATGTACAGTCAACATGGTCTTGCCTCTTATATCTGACCAACCTCTCTCACAGTCTCAAGAGGTTAGTCTACCCATTAGTCCATCACACGTGGACAAACCCTCTTCTCCTGTTAGTTCTCCATCAACTTTCCTTATAATGGAGGATGCCTTGGCCATATTAGCACCACCAGCCTCACCTTCATCATTCCTCCTACCAATGGAGGACCCTAACCTTCCTACTCCTCAACCACACGTAGAAGGCACAATCATCCCTACCCTTTATCCTCTTGAGGAGCCACATTCTCCAGTTCCTTCTCCACCAAGAGAAAATCCTGTATCTCCACCTTCTTTGACCAAAGACGATCTAGTTATGACTCCCTTATGCCTTGGGTCTGAGACTGCTATACCTAACACATTTTTGACCCCGCAACCATCCACATCTTCTGAAGGACCAAAGCCTCATCTGACATCTTCTCAGCCATTATCTTGATTAGTGGAGAAACTAGGACTTCTCCAATCGAGGAAATTGGAGCATCAGGCATTATGGGAGCAACTCAAAGCTCCTCATCCTGCCCAGTCTATCTCATCTCATGCTGCCGACCCTCTTGTGACAAAATCCCCCAAAGTCTTTGACACAGACCAGACTGCCACTTCTAAACCTTCAAAACATCAACCATCCACATCAGAACATAAACCCTCATCCACCGTATCAAAACCCATCAAGTCACTCGGTGTTCGCCCCGTCACTAACCTCACTCACCCACAAGTGAAGGTAGACTTGAACCTTGCCTCGCCCAATAGTAGTCCTCAAACCAAACCAAAAATGGCTGCTAAACCACGGTGGCAAACTCCTCCTCCACCATCACCATCACCTTTTCCCTCCATTTTTGGCCCTTATCCCTCTACTCTAATAGGAGTGCTCTCTACTCCAACCCCTAGCCAAAACAAGTTACCTCCACTACTTCCTTTACCTGCCACAAGCTTACCTCCTCTGAAAAATTCAGCACCTCTCACAAAAAGAGTGTCATCTACACATGTGCCCGCACCACCAACCCAAAAGGTAGTACATAAGCCTCCTTCAACACCCCCCAAGCAAAAGTCATCAACACCTCATGCATCAACAAGCACAAACCCCTTAATGGGTTCATACGCTTTGATATTGCGCCGACTTTTACAAACCTCTAGCATAACCCTTCCGCCTATCAAACCATTCCAACCTCTTGGGTCAAAGCCATCCTGGTTCGATGACACTAAGATTTGTCTATATTATCACACGCCAAGACATGATACTGAGAATTGCTGTGCCCTCAAGGTTGTCATTCGCTAATACATAGAAAAAGACACCCTTCTTCTTGAGGACACTATCGACAGACCTCCGACACCTTCTCATATTTCTCAAACCCCTTCATCGTCATCGACATCTCATCACATCCACTGATTGTGGAGAATATGAATATAAAACCTTTTACATTGGCCATCTCCCATTATCTCATGTAGCTACAGGTCCCTCGATATGAAGAAGAATAATCTTGTCAAATATCAATTTGGTCCAATATATTTTGAATGTATAGGGTTTTTTTCTGATGAGTATATTGAAGATGGGGATGATTCCTAGCTCCTACTAGATGATGAGGTTCTCATCTCACTCAATCAAAACCATCCCAAAATTTAGTGTATGATGGAGAATATAAACTACAAAGGAAAAGGACTAGGAAAATAGGAACAAGGATGACTAGAACCTATCATGGTTCAAGAGAATTAATCAAAATTTGGGTTAGGGTACAAACCATATGGTGATGATCTGACCAATATCATTTTGGATTTTATCCTGACCAGTGAGCCACCTCTCCTTGATGAAAATATCAAAATAGGCTCTATTTGTAGTTGTTTTGAAGAGCTTACTACCATGAACATTTTACTTGACGGCTGCTAAACCATGGCGGCGAACTCCTCCACCATCACCATCACCTTTGCCCTCCATTTTAGTCCCTCATCCCTCTACTCTAATAGTATTGCTCTCTACTCCAACCCTTAACCAAAACAAGTTACCTCCACTACTTCCTTTACCTACCACAAGCTTACCTCCTTTGAAAAATTTGGCACCTCTCACAAAGAGAGTGTCGTCTACACATGTGCCCGCACCACCAACCCAAAAGGTAGTATGAAAGCCTCCTTCAACACCCCCCAAGCAAAAGTCATCGACACTTCATGCATCAACAAGCACGGACCCCTTAGTGTGTTCATACGCTTTGATATTGAACCAACTTTTACATACCTCTAGCATAACTCTTCCGTCTATCAAACCATTCCAACCTCTCGGGTCAAAGCCATCCTAGTTCGACGACACTAAGATTTGTCTATATCATCACACGCCAGGACATGATATCAAGAATTGCTGTGCCCTCAAGGTTGTCATTCACCAATACATAGAAAAAGACACGCTTCTTCTTGAGGACACTATCGATAGACCTCCGACACCTCATATTTCTCAAACCCCTTCATCGTCATCGACATCTCATCAACAGACTATGGTCTCTTCACCTCATTCACCCCCTCTCTTCGAAATTAATGCCATCCACATAACCACTAGGCCACAAAAGGATAAGGCAAAAGAAAAAGCTGCTATTCCTTGGACCTACCCTTTTGTCTAGCCACCTCAACCACCAAAGCCCAAGATTTCCGTCCTGGGTGCATCCCAACCCTCTTCTTCAGGGGCAATCCATGACTCTATGTTAAAACAACTTCACCAAACGCCCATGAATATGACCTTGTATGACCTCATCCAAAGCTCACCCCAACATCGTCAAGCTCTAATCATAGCCTTACAGACAGCGGAGGTCCAACCCAAAGACCCCCAACCACTAGTTACCTTGGTCCATTCTTTATCCCCCGTTGCCTCTATCACTTTCAATGATTCTGAAATTCTTACCTCTACCTCGAAAGATCAGGACGTTGCTCTTTTCATCACAGCTTACGTTGATTGAACTTGCATTAAGCGAGTTATGATTGATGGGGGTGCCAGCATTAATATCATTTCCACCCATGCTTATGATCAATTATCCCTCCCTAAGAATTGCATATCAAAGATCGACACAATCCTTCAATCCTTTAGTGACACCACCGCTACCACTATTGGCACCATCGTCCTCCATATTCGCGTTGGCCCGCACACAATCCTGGAGCTCTTCTACATCATCGAGGGATAATTCCAATATAACATGCTATTAGGACGACCCTGGATCTACGCCATGGCTTGCATCCCTTCTACACTTCACCATTGTGTCAAATTTGAACACGATGGACAAGTCCATGTCATTCCTACCAACCCATCCCCTTTCAAGACTTGTAACATGACCTATCGACCAAATGACATTCTCATTCCTCTCAAGACACCAACCCAAACACTGCCTCCATCCGTGGAAGCTTCAACCAGTATGCAAATGGTAGTCGCCCTCACATCACCTTCTCAAGCGACAACCAAGGACCCCATGGAAGATATCTTCCAACGACTTTCACTTGGGGAATATCGCTTACTTAGCCTAGACATGTTCCAGACTCTGCAAGTGTATGGACAGCTTCATCACAATCCAAGCTATGACCATCGAATCAGAATGGTCGTTCCTTATGGTCCTCCTAGCCTTTGAACCAATCTCATCTATGGGGGGCTGGATCGAGCTCCTACTGACAGGAATCCTTTCTCCTCACCTCAACCATTCACATCCGACTTCTCCTTTCTTGGCAACCCCACCTTTGCTCATACCTACCTTTATAGGTGTGCATGGAAGGGTTTTGGCTTTGGACGCTACGAACAAGGCTCCCATCAGCCCATCAAACCACCCAATGACGATAATGCCAAGAAACGATATGGTCTAGGTTTCCAAGAACCCACTGAGGCTTCTGTAAACCTTTGCCCCAAACCCACCATAGACCAATCTCTGCCAAGCTCACCTATTCCCCCATCCTCACCTACGGAGTCGGTGGTTTCCATCCATCCTAGTTTTTTTTTGCATAAACACCATCTGCTTGGAACCCCTAACCTATCAACTCAATGGGGTCTCTAGGTCTCTCCCTCTCGTTTATCCCAACATGATATACAATGAATCGGCAACCATCAACACTGTCCACTGCATAGACGATGATGCCATTCTCACCTACATGGGTGCTGATGACTCTTTCATTCAGCGCTCCCTCCCTTTTGAAACATAGGTTATGTTAAATGAATCGACCATTGACATTAACCTTCCATCTTCTAATGTTCTTCATGACTTAAAAATTTGTCAATCTTTGGACACCCAGGAGCAGATCGACTATACCACATTTCTTTTAGAGAATAACAAGGCCTTTGCCTGGACCTACGGTGACATGCCTGGCATCGACCCTAACATTGTCATCCATAACATCATCACAAACCTAGTGGCTAAGCCTGTCAGGCAAAAGCTTCACAAAATGCATCCTAGCATTGCACTCCTTGTCAAAGAGGAGCTTCAACGTCTTCTCTCTGTCTCTTTTATCCAACCTATTGATTATCCATAGTGGGTATCTAACATCATCCCTGTCACCAAAGCAACTGGGGGGATCCAAATCTGCATGAACTATCATGACCTCAACTTGGCCTGCCCCAAAGATGATTTTCCTCTTCCCAACATCGACCAACTTGTTGATCTTACGACCGGTCATGAGATGTTATCACTCATGGATGGGTTTTTAGGATATAACCAAATCTTGATTGCACTGAAAGATCAGCACAAGACTACCTTCATCACCCCATGGGGTACTTTCTGCTATCGAGTCATGCCTTTTGGCCTCAAGAATGCAGGCACCACATATCAACGTGCCATGACTTACATTTTTCATGATCTCCTCCACAAAATCATGGAGGACTATGTGGATGACCTGCTTGGCAAGTCTAAGCTTCATCGCGACCATTTGACCATCCTCAAGATCATCTTTGCTCACCTTCTTCAATACAATGTCTGCCTTAACCCCAAGAAATGCGTCTTTGGGGTCCTCTCAGGGAAGCTCCTGGGGTTCATCATTTCTCTCCCTGGCATTGAGATTGATCCCACTAAAATCTGGGCTATACTCGAGATGCCACCTCTTACCAATCTCAAGCAACTTCACAGTCTACAAGGGAAGCTCCAATCCATCCGTCACTTCATCTCGCAGCTTTTTGACTGATGTCAACCCTTTCATCACCTCCTCAAGAAGGACGTCTCCTTTAAATGGGATAAGGACTATCAAGAAGATTTTAAAGCCCTTAAACACTATCTAGTCTCTCCACCAGTCCTTATTCCACCTAAAGATGATCAACCCTTCTACCTCTACATCTCAGCAACCAACCATTCGTTAGGTGCCATGATCACGCACCGAGACGAGCAACACCGTGAGCAAGCGGTCTACTACATAAGCCAAACACTTGTCAACTATGAAACTCAGTATACTCATACTGAGAAACTCTATTTGGTGTTAGTCTTTGCCGCTACCAAGCTTCGTCATTATCTTCTCAATCACAAAACCTTTGTCATCACTCACACTGACCCTCTTAAATACATGCATTCCAAGCCATACCAAAACCAGTGTATGGCTCATTGGCTCATGCTTCTTACTGAGTTCAACTTGGAATTCATCCAACAAAAATCCATAAAGGGGCAAATAATCGCTGACCAACTGGTAGATGCCCCTCTTCCTGGCAATCAACTTTCTCAGTGTGAGTTCCCTGATGAATCTATCACCACTCTCTTGACTGATGACACATTCTACCAAATGATGATGTTCTTCGACGGCTCCAAATGTCAACTCGATGGGGGTGCGGGGGTCATCCTCATCCCACACGAGGGTAAGCCCATGCCCCTATCTTTCAAACTTGACTTTGAATGTACCAATAATATGGCTGAATATGAAGCCTTAATTTTAGGACTTCAAACCGCCCTCTCTTTAAGCATCAAGACCATCAACATCTTTGGTGACTCACAACTTGTCGTTAACCAAATCAAAAGTTCATATCTTTGTAAAAACAAAATTTTGCTAAGGTACAAGCACTGTGTTGACACCCTTCTAGCATCTTTTAACCATTACCTCTTGCAAACTGTTCCTTGATCTATGAATAAGTTTGCTGACACCATGGCTTCTCTCGCCTTGCATATTCCCTCTTCATCAAGCTCATCAAAAATTTACGTCGTGGTACATCATGTGCCATTGCCTTCATACATTTCCACTAACATCAACCTTGTCAACACTGTAGACTCTAGTCCAGAGGATGTGTGGTATAAACAACTTGTGGACTACTTAACTTATTCTATCATTCCTCCCAACCTCTTTAGCAATGCACGGTGGGCTTTCATCAAATGCACAGCTCACTACACCATGTTAGGGGGTCTTCTCTATAAAAGAGGTTTCAACGGCCTTCTTCTTTGCTGTCTAACCTCCACTGAGGCATCTCTTGCTATTAAACAGGTCCACGACAGGATTTGTGACATACACTTCAATGGTAATTCAGTTGCCAAGTGCATCCTTCGCTTGGGCTATTATTGGCCCACTCTTCCTCAAGACTGTAGCTACTATGTTCGGCATTTTATCAAGTGCCAGCAACATGCTAACTTGCTTCACCTCCCAAGCCATGCTCTACAAGTCGCTTAGGATTTTTGGCCTTTTTCACGATGGGGCTTAGATCTCATCGGCGAGATTGACCCTCATTCGTCTCTTCGTCATCAGTCCATCATCACCGCCACTGAGTATTTCACTAAATGGGTGGAAGCTATTTTTCTCGTCTGCACAAAAGTCAAAATTTTTTTTGACTTCATCAACACGCACATCATCTGTCATTTCGATGTACCTCACAAACTCATCACCGATAATGGCAAGTCATTCAAAAACAAAACTGTCGAGAAAATTTGTGACTCCTTTGGCATCAAACTCAACTTTTCTTCGCCTTACTACCCACAAGAAAATGTGCAGGCCAAGGCTTCCAACAAAATCTTAACTAAAATTCTCATGAAGGTGGTCAATGACACTGGAAGGGATTGGCACATTCACATTCCCTTCGGTTTGTGGGCCTACTGCACTAGCATCCAAACCTCTACGGGTGCTACCCCTTTGTCTTTAGTGTATAGAACAGAGGCTGTTCTACCTCTCAAAGTATAGATCCCATCTCTTCGCATCTCTCTGCATGACATTCTTTCTAATGATGACTTTCATCAAGATCGATTAGCTCAACTTGAGTTACTCGATGAACATCGTCTTGCTGCCCTCAACCATCTCCATGTCTATCAAAATTGCATCAAACAAGCCTATAACAAAAATTTGAGAGAATGAGATTTCAACATTAGAGACCTCATCCTCAAACAGAACCAACACGTGACCAATATGGAATGGAGTAAATGAGGCAAATTTGCTCCTAATTGGCTCAGACCTTACATCATCACGCACAAGTATGTTTCAGGGACTTATCGTCTGTCTTCTCTTGAAGGCCGACTAGAACCTGAGCCCCTTAATGCCTTGCATCTGCGACCATTCTACTGTTAGTCGAGTACTCGCTCACTTTAAATTTAACTTGAGCTCGTCCCTTGAGCAATCCTTGTCCTCTTAATCCTCATTTCTTTCAACCCTGTTTCTCTAAAGCAAGCCCTATGTAACCCTTTTATAAAGTATGAATGCTTTGTCCTAATAAAAGGGAGCCCTTGAACTTCTATAGTCTTGTCCATGACTCAAAATTCTGTCAAAAAAATAAATTGATGTCAAAATATCAAAGGTCATAAACTCTAAAGGTAGACTGCTCCCTCAAAGGACAGCTGTACTATCATTACTGTAGCTAATAGACTACTCCCTCGAAGGAAAGCTATTCAAAGCCCTCATATATATATAAAACAAAAATATAGACCACTCCCTCAAAGGATGGCTATGACTAAACTCTTGCTACAAACAACACTTTCTTAGAAACTTCCTGCATCGATCAGCTTCACAAATGACCACAAAAAAAAATGACATCTCTATGTAGACTTCCCGCATTGATCAGTCTACTAAAAATAAAATAAAAAATAAAATTATATATATATATATATATATATATATATATATATATATATATATATTGGGTCATGGACTTGGCTTGTAGTCGTCTCAGGGTCTCCTATAAAAGGGGCAATGTTATCCCTACTAAAAGGGGTTACCCTCTCCTCACATATCACATCATCTACTCAAGGGATTTCGAGCTCATTTTAATATCAAAGTGATTCAATTACCTCTCTAACACAACCAATGGTCAATGACGTAATGCATGAATGGGGCTTTTGTTTCTAAAAACCCCCTACTTATGTTATCATTATGGTCCTTGTCAATGAAAGGGAAAAAATGCCTTTCACTTCCTCCTTACCTTTGGTCATATTCAACCAAATCATTTGCCATCCAACCCAACCTAACCTTTTTCAGACCACTCACATTATCATAACTTATTCACACTAGTTTCTATGGACACCAATACACATGGAAACTATTGACCACACAATTTATGTCAAGCATAAACTTGCTGAAGCATAAATAGACCCATTTCATTTTTAGCATACATCCATTACTTAATATGGACAATTGCTAGGGATGAAAAACACTGACTAATGTTATAGAATACACCATTGCACAAAATGGAACAAGGTGTAACATCATCTTTCCCCTCATCATTTCAAGCATGTACCCTCAAACATATGGGAAGTGCTACATCGTTATCATGACCAAACCAAACACATCAACCACTTCGACCCTTTTCCTCCCTTTTGGGAGAACTACATTGGCCTGAGGCCCTAATGAAAGGGGCTATGTAGACAACACTCAGTTGACATGGGGTCTTCTAAGGTTAGCTCAGCCATTCCTTTGTCCATCCATCTAATGGACCATCTACCTCGACCAACGACCTTGGAGATCGCGCCTATCTCCTTGGACCACTTCCAAGACAACTTTGCCTTGGTTGTTTTTGCATGTATGCTACCTCACGAATGGTTAGCAAAATTGTCCGCAACCCATATTTTGACCCTCACAAGTATAGGATCGCGAGCAAGTTGATCCCCAATACTTGTGATTTTTTTTCGTGTTTCCAAGTGCACTTCTTGAGCCTGGGATACTTGGAACACGATGACCATTGGAGCTACAACTTGGATCAATAACCCAATCAGCTATGACTAAATGTTGGGGCCTGATTATTTCAATTTTGGCACTCCTCGACCTTGACCTGTGACAATTTGACTTGACCATCTCGTGAAGTGGTATGCACGCAATCTCAAACTTTTGCAGCGTTCACACTCAGACTTCAGCATATCCATCCACTATCTATCAAATCGGCACTTGATTTCAGGTTTCCTTCCCTCGACTCTTGCTTTGAGGGGGAATACCTCATCCCATAATCGGGGCAATCTACATTCATTTTTTTTTGTCTTAAAGTTTGCCAGAATAACCAACAGGACGAAAACAATCTCATCTTATACCTGGGGCAATCAACTCCTATTTTTGTCTTGCAATTCATCAGAACAACCAACAAAAAAAAAAGGGGAAAATGTAGACACTAAAATCATGTCTAACCCTTGGTCATCCTCCCCCTTGGTCCCTTTTTCTAACACATTCCTAACCTACACACTTATTAATTTAAAATAATAACTTATTTTGAATTAATAACCCCCCCTTTGACACATCACCCATAACACCTCGTCTGACACCTCGCCTTGGACCATTTCCCACACTATGAATCACCTTAAGACTAAGTGACTCACCTAAGACCTATTCTTACTCCTTTCCAACTGCCTAACCAACTCTCGTGCGTATTTAGCCCAACCTTCGACAATTCTCCAACGGATTATGCACTTGGCAGATGGAGAACGGGCTTGATAGCCCTTTTACTCATTCTCCACCCACCGACGTCTGTCAAATGTCAGCCGACGCCGGTGGGATTGCCAACGTCGGTTTACTTAAACTGAGTTCTAACCTCTCGCTCGAGCTAATCACTAGTTGGCTAATCACGAATCTCGAATCCTCTTCCTTCGAATGCAAAAATCCTCTTGTGCCCAGTCTTCGACCTATCTCTCTCGGCTCTCCTGGATGTCAATAGGGACTCTCTGCAATCAATCATCAGACTTCAATCAACACTCTTCTAGCTACAAACACAACAGGTACAAGCATCTCCAACACCTTTGGCTCTGCACCAACCAAGCAGGAGGTAAGTATTTCTTCTGTTCTTATATTTCAATATTTTGGAAAGCACTAGTAAGTAGTCTCTATTCTGGTATTTCTAAGTATTGTAGACCGGACCAGACCTGACCATCAACCAGATCAGACCTGACTAAACTTCTTCTCGAAGAGGCTAAGAGGCCTTTTTCCTACCCTTTACCCCTTTTTCTAACAACATATCCTCTGCCTTAGTCCTTCCTAAAGATTCTATCTACTGTCTTACCACCCTACACAAACTCTCAGACTACCACAGACCATTTTGCAGACCATTCTATCGACCAAGAACCCGTCTAGACCTTGTCCTAAGTCTCATTACCCTGACCAACGCCGGCTACATGACCATTGCCCCTACCAACGTCGGCAGACAAACCGACATCAGCAACCCGACTAACCGACACTGGCAGATGCACCGATGTCGGTGACTGTGGAAGACAAATTGTTGCTTACAGGTATGCATTTGCTTTCATTTCTTTTATTCAGTCTTTATCATTTCTATTTTTGGTAATATTTTGCTTTTTAACAATAAGTGCGCTGTCATCCCCCAAGAAGTCTTTGCACTTCTAGGACCAAGCTTTCACTTGGCAGTCCACTTTCTAGCTATCTAATAACCTCTGTGTTTGAGTCTCTTTCTTCTACTAGTGTCATCCTCCACAACCAAAGAGGAGTTCCTTCAGTCATCTGAATTTGGTGCGCAAGACTTCATCCAGGTACGTGCAAACCCTTGACCACTTATCTTAGTTTCTCATTTCCTTTTGAATGTGAAAGCGAAAACTTGTTTGGAAACATTATGATGGGACCTTATTAAGATGTTTAACATCAAACGAGGCATCTCAAGTAATCAGAGAGGTCTATGATGGTATCTATGGAGGGCACATCAGTAGAATGGCCCTAGCCAAGAATCTCTTTTGAACATGATATTACTGCCAACTATGGAACAAGATGCTTGTCAGTATGTGCAAAAATGTGTCACCTACCAAAAACATGGGAATCTTATCCATGCATTGGCACAAGAATTACAACCCATCATGAGTCCATGGCCTTTTTTACATATGGGGCCTAGATTTGATTAGTAAAATTAATCCTACTTCCTCTGATAGACATAAGTTTATAATGATGGATATTGAGTATTTCAATAAGTGGGTAGAGGCAATGTTGTTAACCTATACAACAGGCCTCTGGATATCAAAATTCATCCTTAATCATATCATTTTTAATTTTGGTATTCTTGATAACATAATTTATGATAATGGCAAGTCCTTCAAGAATCAAAAAGTTGAGGCCGTATGTTAGAAGTACCACATCACACAACATTTATCTTCCTTGTACTACCCCCAAGGTAACGTATAGGCACAAGTAAAAAATAAGAATCTTGTCAAAATTTTGAATAAAACTATCAATAAAGCTGGATACAATTGGTATACCTAGCTATATCCAACATTATTGCTTATCAAATTAGTGTCTGCACACCAATAGGGACTACTCCAAATGCCTTAGTCTATGGAGTTAAAGCTATATTACCAGTGAAAGTAGATTTTCAATATCTTCAAACCTCATTAAGAGGAATAATCATTGATCACAATCTTAGGCAAGAATGACTACATGAATTATTAATCCCAGATGAGAAGAGATAAAAGGGCTTGAATTACCTCTAAGCATACTAGAATAAGCTTAAAAATTAGTACTACAAGAAGATTTAGGACTGGGAGTTCAAGTAGGTGATCTAATCCTCAAAGAGAATCAAAAGAACACCAATGTAGAGCATGATAAGAAGGGGAAATTTTAAGCCAATTGGTTAGGCCCCTATGCCATTATAGCTAAGTTTAGATTAGGAGAATATAAGTTGGCCATGCTTGAGGGAGAAGAATTGGATGATGCTATGAATATCATGCATCTCAAGCAATTTTACACCTAGTCTTGATATCCTTATCCTCTATCTATAGGACATCCTCCATCCACTCTATCCATTCATCACCCCTCCCAATCAGTCCAAAAAATAAATCCATCTAATGGTGGAAACTAGTTCACTGGCACCTTGGGGAAGCACCATGGTGAAACTAGTTCCCCGATGTCATGGTAAAATCACCTTGACCCTGGTCTCAATAGTGGGAATCAATTAAGAAGATCATTATCAAGGAAATATCACTACTTTAGAAAAATGGAGAAGACAAGGCTAGTCGAGTGCCATTTTTTGGAGGGATCCTCTTGAGTCATTTATCCATAATTGGAGTATATATATATCCCCAAGTCTTATCCATATCCACATCATCCCCATCATATCTCTCAAAGTCTTCTTTAATAGACATGTCTCCTTTTAGCCTTAGCTAGAGCATAACACACTTTCCCAGTCCTTTCTATGACTAAGCTTTGATTCCATCCCTTCCCACTATCTATTATCATTATGGAAGATCATGATAACCTACAAGATTCTCTATCCAAGGTCCCTAGTAATCACTATCTTATTAATTACAAAAGGGTCATCATGACCCTTATCATTGTAATCTAGATAGATTTATCATCATGGACAAAATCTAGGGTGTCCATATCTTGTAAATAGTTCCACATCACTCGACCTCTTATACATACCCAATCTTGCTTGTGTCATCATCTTCATCATCCTCATCATTTCCTAATCACTAATCTAGTTATCCTCATCATCATCATTTTATAATATCTAATCATCATCATATTCATAATCCTCATCACCATCATTTTATAATCACTAATCATCATCATCATAATCCTCTAATTAGAACTACATTAGCCTGAGGTTTTTTTAGACTATGTAGGCAACACTTAGCCATGTTTTTATGTCTAAGGATAGCTCAACCACTATCCCCATCATCATATCCCCTTGTCCCTCTATCCTATCTCATTCCCATTTCATTATCATTATCATCATAATTATCTATCTTATAGTTCCTTTTATATGATTATGTGTGTGTGTACTGCATGTGTACGTATATAATCAACTTGTTTTCTTTGTTTTAGTCTGTATGTGTACTTATTTTCATTTTTATAGTTTTTCATGGGAATGAGGATGGCTTGGATGACCCTTGGAAGTTAATTTACAAAATGGGCATCCCTTAAAATGAGGTTCTCGCATGCATCTTCATTATAATGCCTTGGCATATCGCATAAAGATGCAACTTTGAAAAGGATTGCATAAACTCATGACTTGAAAACCTTCCAAAAGGGAAAGTCCCACCCTATACCAACCCTTTTCATTTATACCCTTATCCTAAGACCAACATCTAAACCATCCAACTACCCACCGAACCTCCATGGTGTAGGAGGATTCCTATTTTTGGTACTAACTAAGCTAAATAGGGGATTAATCTATCTTTACCCATACAAATTCAAAAAACATAAACATATATTTATACATAATGTCCCATAATCTAATATACATTATCCATGAATAAATTCATAAATACAATAAGACATCCATCATCAGATCCATCTAACATGAACATCACTAACATCTACCATACATCATGATAAAGCAATAATCTATAACATATAAAAAGCTAACCATCACATGTCAATAACATAAAATAACATCATCATATAAACAAACATCAAAGAATTACATATCCATAAATCAATAAATACATCCACATGTATATGCAACCATAAATCATCATCATCACACACACACACACACATATAATCATCAAAATGTATAACATACAATGTCCACATGGGATCCATACCAAAGGATATGATAAACTTACATGAGCCTATGGGGAAATAATGAGTTATAATGTATGGATGTGGTACTGGGGGTGGTCTTAGTACTCCACCACCACCTCTCGATGGCTACCAAAAATATGACTGGTTGGCATAGAAAGATCTTACATGCTGACCCTTAGACACTGTAGCCTCATAATGTGTCCTATAGTAATGGGCCTATCAAGTAAGCAATATAATCTAGTCCATCATGCACATCATCCACTACCTTCTCAACCCCTCATCCACTATATCCCTATCCCTCTCTAACACTACCAACTACCCCATCAGCATCTGGATGTAAGCCTATAGCTACATAATTTGACCTACAAATCCATTAACCTAGATCCATAAAGTGGAAATCTATGACTATTCATGCCCTAGTTGTGTATCCCTCTAAATAACCTATGACCAAAGGGTAGTAATCTGTGTGTCTCACTATCACACTTATGCTTGAAGCATCACAACCTATGACTACAATTGGGTCACCTCCCTATCTCTTTGTGTGATGTAGGTCTATAATGATGCACTCTCCCCTTGTACCTATGCCAATCTCCCATATTTTTGAGTCATAAAAGTCTAAAGGTAGGAATGTAGCTGATCCCTCTCTCAGGTAATACCTAAAATATATATTAATCATACCTAGATCTCTATCTATAATTGGGACACTAAGGCCTCATCCTCTATCAATCTAGGAGGTCATGATGGCCCTTCACCTTGATCATCACCTATTTACATCTATGGACCCTATATCAATGTTAGTATTTGTAGTACCTACACCATTGCTTGAACCATGGGTACTCACAGTACCTATGCCTAGGCCCCAAATTGGGCATACCTCTTTACATCAACCTAACCATCACCATCACCTCATCCAACTTCACCACACCCTAATCTCCTCCTCCTCCATCATGTATCTCCTATGATGGCACTTGCCTCCTCTACCACATCCATCTTTGAATCCTTGCCCAAGCCCCCAACACTCTCCTCATGACACCTCTCCTCACTACAACACAAGGTTAGGTGAAATGAATAATAACTTGTGCCTACCACCATATAATATATCCCATTGTAACCCCTGGATATGACATTGATGTGTAGAAGTCCCATTGCCTTGGTGTAACCTAATTATAGTCAAAAATAACATCTAACCTAACCATGGGTCTCCCCTAATGAGGTATATCTCACTCACTATGAGTAATTAGGTGTCCTGGGGTTGGCACATCCTAGACAAAGCCAAATTGGGGCTACACTTGATCAGGTCTATATCTCTTAATAATATAATCTCTTTGGCCTATCATGTAACATGGTGTTAACATAAACTGGGTGCATGCCTCATCTTCCTAGTGAAATCTAATCCCTCTATAAGGCATCTATGTAATGTATTTAGGGTGCAAGATATCAAATGCATCCCTATAATAATGCATATCCCCTACATGTCTTAGTAATACACCCAACACCACCTGCTATCTAAAAACCATTAGTTTCCCTGGCTTCAATCTTGATAGAGTACCCAATGGTCATTAGATCATAATGTGCTCTTGGCTCCATATCTATAATAATAGGGATGGTCCAAAAATCTGTGCTCTCATGTACACCCTCAAGTGTAGTTATTTATATAGGTGCACCAAAACTACAAGACCCCAAATAAATACTCGATGGTCATGAACCATATCTGCAATCACATCTCCCAAACCTAAGTGAAACCATCACCCACTATTGTCTAGCAATAAAATGCCAAACATAAGAGCCATCATCACCAATGTAAATCTATCCAAAGTCCCTTACCATCAACATAAATACAAATTCATGCAACCATCTCATAATCCTATTTGTAAACTACCACCCAGTCGTTACAAGGTTTGTATCAGTGTCAATGATCTCAAATAAATCTTAGCACCTATCATTGGTAAATTAAAGATCCTATAAACATCCTCAAGGGTCAATGCCATCTCATTGGTAACAAAATGGAAGGTACTTATCTCCAAGTGCTACCTCTCTACTAGTGCAATAATCAATGTTCGATCAATCCAAATTGGAAGCTTTTTTGCCATGTCATTTAGGCTGACCAACTCTAATAAACCATACTCTTTTGGTGTCATGAATCACATCTCATGTAATATCTTTGGGTGCTGTGCTCATGATGCTAATATCCCCAAACACTCCTACACCAAACATACCAACTATCTATCATTATCCCCATCACGCAAACACTTTATCATCACCACTTGCCTACTCTATCCAAGCCCACATTACCTTACCCTCTCACTATCCCTAACCATCCTAAGTCTAAGTTACCTTTCCCCAACCTATCTAAATATCCCTCTCACTTAATTCCAATTAAATACTCATAAAACCACCATCCCTAACTAACTCAATCCCGCTTAACCCTCTCATCCAATCCCATGTCTTATTAACTACCTAATTTTCCCTCATCTAGTCCTAAACTTAACCTTTTTATCAATAATACACAATCCCACTATTTTCAACTTATGTAATGACAATCCCACTATTCCCTAATCATGGGATTACAATCTCGTAACTCCTACCTGTGGGATTGCAATCTTGCCACTCCCAATAGTGGGATTGTAATCCCACCATTCCCAATTCATGCGATTAAAATCTCATCATTCCCTAGTAGAGGGATTACAATCTCATCATTACCTCATCATGGGATTAGAATCCCACCACTACCCCTGATGGAAAACATATTTTTCTACAAAAATCCATCTAAAAATATAAAGAAACTAACTAAAATCACAAAATTAACAGAGCTAGGGACTCGTTACTCACTAAAGGTCCAACCTCAGCATCCCTTTGGTGCTCTCAAATCCTCTCACCATAAAGAGAAGCTCATGGAATCCTATCCATGTCTTTTCTCTAGAACTCTATTCTCTAATATAAAAGGTTGCAAATGAACCCCAAAATGGACCTTTTGTCCTATATGACCCCTTATTCACCCCCACTAGGCATTTACTCATAAAAAAATAATTCTATTAATTTATAAATCCCATTACTAACATCTAGGGGCATGGCATGCCCATCCTCATTAAAATCCTTGATACCTTGTATCCCAAACCATATTGTCCTGGGCCCTTTCTGACCCCCGTAAACATCATTTGCCTCTATTTTCAGTACATCAAGATCACTCAACAATCATTTCTCCCTCATCATTGGCTTGTAAACACAATTACCATTAATCATTTTTAAAGCCTTAAATCATTACGAAAAGTGGCTCTTTATCATCAAATATCAACTGACACCCTTCTTATCCCTTTTCAAGTCTCTCATAGCATGTATCCTTGCTATGAGACCCATCATCAGCTCAAACCCATCATATTTAAAAATCAACTTTATCTTATCACTTAATCACCTTTTAGACAAATTGTTTCTTATCTAGACCCATCACTTGAGCCACTTTATCATCAATATTGGGGCATCTATTCAATCAAATTATGGGCATCCCAACCCTTCTTAAGATTCTCATTTTATCCCAACCTAATATTTATGATCGAGTGACCATTCAGGTCGATTTGTCTCCCTGTATGCTCCCTCAAGGGGGCATCATACCCTATTAACATCTAACATCATCCACATCACAATTTTTCTTTGAAATACCATTACTCCTTTCATTTGAAAAACTCTTTCAAAGAGGGAAAAAATGTATGCATTAAAATATGCTCACCCCACTAATTTTATTAATTTTTACTAATTTAACTTAATTCTCATATTTCTTAGCTATATTAACTATTGGCATAATATCCATACCCCATTATTACATCCCATATAACCTTTATCTCATCTTAGAACCAATTAATCACTTCATTAAACCTCTAATAGACCTCATTACCTACCCCCTAAACCCATTATCCAATTTTAAATTCAAAAATATTCTAACTAGCCACCTGCCACCCTACACTAGCCTTTCCTAAAACGCTAAATCCTATGGGGAGATTTCTAGAATTAGAGGATTTTATAAGTCTTCCCCAACTTAGCCCCTTCCTCTATAATTTTCCTATTCTAGAGATTTCCATGGAATTAAAAATTCCATGGAAATTTCCTAGCCTTAGATCTCAATGGCCCAAATTTGAATTTGGACCATTAATCTTCCCTTCCTTTTGCCTATAAAAATAAATATTCCCTCTACCCTCAAAATAATGAAAAATATCCTATCAATCCATTAATATCCCTTATCAAGCATTCCATCAAAGCCATTATCCACATCCCATATGCCTTGGGAAGCCATTATCAAGCTATCACAAGCAATCCAACAAGCAAGGTTTTCAAGTTCAATCACACAAGTTTGAATCCTAGAATGGAGCTACAAGAAGGTAAAGAGGATGGTAAAAATGCTTTATTAACTCTATTTTATCTTCTCTATCCTTTCCTATTGGTGTCATTATATTTTGGGTTTGTATTTTCATTTTGATAATATTGCAAGAATCCCAAATTTGGTGCACAAAAGTGTTTTCAAACCTTTTTAGGATACTCTCCCTTATATGGTAGGATATAATTTTGAATTAAAGGATTGGATGGTGCATTATGTGTGGACTATTTATTGTGTATGGTATTAGATGAAGAGGTAATTTTTTTATTCATGCTTAATTTGATTTAATATTAGAGGCATTGTGATATAATTTATCTAGTGTATTGGAAAAATAACTCCATATTAGTGAAAATAAAAGGTCATATTCCATTTATTTATTTCAATACTTTATGTTTCTTTGTTATGTCCTCGTGTAGATGCATCACATAATCATGAAAATCATAGGTGTAGTATTCAATCAATTACTCCTTACATTGGCACAACTTTTGTAACATTATGTACATTCATCTTTATAGTGCATGAAAGTGTAATAATCAATCTTCAAGGTGTCGATAAATGACTTCTAAGTCTCAATTGGATCTATGTATTCCTCACATTGTACATTGAAGGTTCCTCATCAATGGGACATCAAAACATACATCTTCATCACTATAAGGTGATCTTCTCTATTTTAATGAAATGATTGACTGATAATTAGGCCTCAAGTTTTATCATGCAACTATCTAATGATGTGGTATTGATTTTTCCTTTAAACAATGGAATACAATTATTGATTTACATTGTGAAAGGGAATTATTGCTGAAATGATATATGCATAGGCTATTCATAAGGAGTGGCTCATAGTCTAATGTGTATCATGAGTTCATATAATTGGATAAATAATTCATCACACTTCTTGTCAAAATCATTATGATTAGGTTTCTGGACATCTAGGGATGCCTCAATGAATGTTTTCTAGGAATCAACCATCTTACACTTGTTGCGACATTATTCTATATAGTTTAAAATAAAACCTATTTATAGTCCTTAATTATTACATTGCACCCACGTGTTTATAAAAATATGAAATATCTTACTCTAGTACCAATGACATACACCATAGAGCTCATGATTTTAGTGTTATGAAGCCTTGTACTTGTCAAAAAGATACAAGGTATTTACAGAATGGTGAAATTTAAATACAATGTGAATTATAAAAAAAATACAAATGTGTACAATGTGAAACAATAATGGGAATGTAAGTTATTGTGATTAGAAAGGTAATAAATTCCTATGGTTTTCCTAGACTAAACATAACTAAAGTTGTGTGTGAAATGCTCGATACTTAGGTAATCTTAAAATTATCCTATTTTATTATGTGATATCTCTCGTATTTCATCCCTTATGGGTCAAATCATTCATCTTCTTCTCATGTGATAATTCACCTTCTTATATGTGTGATGGTTAAACTGACAAAGCTATGATATGTGGATAGGGCATGAATGTATGAAGTTACAAATGACAAGAATTTGACAAGTGGATGTTGAGTGTTGATGTTCTTGTGTATAACTAGGGACATGCATGATATGTTTCTTAATGCTAAGGGAACTTGTATCTAGGTATCATGAGACTATACAATTAGTATGAAATAACATAGGTTGATGTACAACCTATGAAGCTCAGTCATGCTTACACGATGTTGGATTTATACATGGCATGTTGTGAGATATTGTGGAATCTCACATTGATAGTATAAGGTTTCACATGTGTTATGAGTTATTGTAACTATGGGGAGCTCAAAATATTTAGAAAGAGTGCATCAAGCCGTGTAGAAGCTATGCACATATCACTCATGTTGAAATTATTAGCATTTATGCATAGTAGAAGGAATTGATTTCATTGGATATTTATAGGGTCTACCAATAACACAATATATAATCCATTATTAGGTAGCACTTGGAAAATTATTTTAATTATCTGAGGACCTAATCGAATAATAAATATAATGCAACCAAAAGGATCTCTACCTATACAATCATAACTTTAATTACTGTTCAAGTATGTGGTAAATCAATCTCATTTAATTTAAGACTCTAAATAAATTCATCAATCGATATATTTAGGCTTGAACCATTGTCAACCATGACTTCATCATTTTCATTTTCTCTTATATAATTTATTATGAATAAAGGTCCATTATATGAATAATCATAGAATAAAATTCCCATCAAATACAATGTGAAATGGATATTTTATTATTTTAATTAAACCAATTACACCAATAAAATATTTAAGTGACTAAGCTCCATAATATAATGGAAAATTGTTTTAGTTTTTTTTGTCTACCATATGGACATACACTTGGTCACTTGATTGAGTGATGTGGTTTGGAAGAGGATTTTCAAAAATTTGTAAGTCTTGATTTGGAGGAGCCATGATTAATTTAAGTTATTATTGGATCCATCTATTTGTGTTTGGTTGTTTAATGACTTGGATATTGTATATTATGCTCTAAAGTTATGTGTGTGTTTGAATGACCTAACATTCTATAATAATTGAAAAATATATATATTCATAATTTTTTGGAAATGATATTGAATGCTAAAACACCCCTATTAGAATTAAATTAATCACAGTACACTCATGAAATCTCTTTAATCCTATTAGAAGTAAAGTAATCATATTATACTATCTTTAGAACCAATGTGATACACATTATACTGATCGATGCTAAGTGTTCTAAAAACATCTTCATGATTTCCCACAGTTGACACTAGCACCAGTTATTCCCCTTCCTATAGGTCACCCATTCAAGACAGATCCTCCTTATCCACCAGTTACACCTCCTTCTAGCTCCACAACTACCATTCCCATCAAGACATCCATTCCTTGACTTGCATATCCCATACAAGAGATACCACATGAGCATTACTATTCATCAACTACACCTACCTTTTTAGTTGAGATGATACATAAGGAAGTCTTTGCACAAATTTCTATGAATATTGATGTGACTTTGGCTAACATCAAAATGCAGCTTCATCGATATGTTTTAGATGTTATGGATAATATTTGTGCTCAAATATATCAATATTTGTGAACATGACATGATGTTATTACACATTATTTTATTTTATGATTTGGATTGGATTTGTGATCCTTTTTTATATCTTTTATACACTTGAATATGTGTCATATTTGATTTCACTTATCTATTTTACATGGACTAGTATATTATGCTTTATGTGGTTTACATGGTTTCATTTTCTTTCACTTTTTCTTATGGCTTATTATCATTATTTTTATGAATTCAAACATATGTTAATGATTTAAATTCTTTCATGGATTATCTTATTTTATCTAAAATGATTGTTTGATATCTTATTACACTCAATAAAATAGATAATTATTATTGTGACTTAGTTGTACAACCTTGATTCCCTTATTATTATATCTCTACCATATGATCCATTAGAAAATAAGAATTCTCATTGTAATACTACCATATACCAATCTATTTTGGATCTCCTTTCTTTCCTTATTCCCCTTTTCACATAGTAAGCATACATACAATTGAAACTTGAGATTACATACTAGTTCATAGGTAAGCCTAAGCATTTAGTCAATCATATCTCTAGTTACTTAGCCTCCTTTAAACCAAAGTCTAAACCTCATTTGTGTGTATCAATTTTATCACTCATGTTAGTCATTCCAAATCCATATGCAGGAGGAATAAAAAAACCCATAAAAAAAGTTAAAAGTCAATTCATTTAAGCAAAAGGCAATGATTCAAAAGGCAACATACAATTCAAAAGTATAATCAAACCAAAAGATGTGATTCATAACACATCTCCTATTTATAATCAAAGCTCAAACTCCATAGTTGGCCTCATGATAGAGCCAAGGTATATTGCGGTGTGGTAGGCCAGTAGATTGGGATAAGAGAACAAAAAAATCTGAGTACTACCTACTTTCTCATACAAGTACCCAATATGCATAGTAGACCAACGACTCTATAACAGGTCCTAAGGAACGGGGAACATGTTGTGAAAAGGTAGGTCCATTTTTTTCCTCATTCATATAACCTTCATGAGTTGATATTAGTATCTCACCTATTTTCCTATATAAATTTGTGCTTATTGTGAGTAGTTATCCTTTGTATTTTGATGGTCACTAGACTGTTAGTGTCTCTCCTTTTTACCTAGTATGCCTTTTGTTTACTAAGGTTTTGTCATAAATGCCTATATCATGCTTTTTATATTACATATTTAATTAAAAAAATCCTAATATTACCCCTTAAGGAATATTTTTTTGTTAACTAATAATTCCCCTTAGGATTTCCTTTTGTGAGTTTCTATGTAAGACCATGGATAAGACTAGGCTCTCATAAATTACCACAATCATAGAATCCTTATTTTTACCCTTTTTACCTTCACCTCATTGGTGGTCACCTTGTGAGTTGTAGTGTAGGACTATGGATAGGACTAAAATTTCCTCACATTTTATGACATTAAAACATCTTGAACTTATTCCCGTAGTTATTTGCACCTCATTGGTGTTCCGTTTGTAAGTTTTGGTGTAAGACCTTAAATAGGACCAGGCCCCCCCTCATAGAATATTCTAATACCTAGTTCATATTATAACTAAGTCACATTAAAATTACATGCTTCAAATTTGAGATAATTTGTGTTACATTATGATTTACATGAAATTTACATACTTTTGATCTTGATTTATTATGTTTTATGCTTACTTTATAAACACTTCACTTTTATCTTCTTATTTTCTAATTGCGTGTATTTTTACAACAATTTTATTAAATTTCTCATACTTCCCATCTTGATTTAGTATGATTTATTTGATTTCTTACATTTGGTTTTTCTTTTCATACTTCCCATCTTGATTTAGTATGATTGATTAGCTTTATTCATGTTTGTTTGTTTTTATACCATTTGGTTTTCACATATTTTCCATTTTATTTTCATACTTCCTAATGTGATATAGTATTAATTTTATTTGTTTTAATTTATTGAAAATATTTTTAGATGGTTTGAAAATATTTGTTACCTTTTACTTTACCCTTTTAGTTTTTTATATTTATTCATCTTTTGTTGTTACAAATTTCCCATCATGATATAGTGTGCATTACATTTTATGGTTATTTATATTTTTCCAAATCATTGTGATTTTATTTTTAACCATCAGTGTATCACATAATGCTATAAAAGAAAACATACATCATATATTTACCATAGCATATACAACAAAAGTAAAATACATGTGCTAAAAAGGAATTATATCCATACATCTATCTACATGCAAGTACAAATCATAGATCAAGAAATGTCTATATCAATATATATACCATGTTTTTTATACAATACAAGTACAAAATAAAATAGCTATAGTTCTAAGGCTATGATCCATCATGCCTATTCTATGGCCTAACCATGTTACCCATGGATTCTTGTGACTGACCCCTCTAAATGGTGTATTGTAATGAGGTAGTTTTAGATCTCAAACCATCAATATAACCCTATAAATAAGTCACCTGGGCCTAGACATGTCCAAAAGCTATAGTGATCACCATATGAATGGCTCACTCTTGTGCCAACACCTACCATATTTGAGCCTCTCTCGCTCTCCTACCCCTGTAGGTGGATTGGGAACCATCTCCTCATGCCTATAACTATCACACAATCTCTCCCACTAGTCTAAACTAACTCATATAAGTTGGGGTAGATGGTACCATAGAGTCAACCAAGGTGGATGACTCATAATATGACAACACCTCACTTAAAATATCATGGTGTGTGACCATAATAATGGCTCCCCATATAATATCCTCTAATGCATTACCTACAAAACATTAACAAAATATACATCAGCTCTCATGTATATGTATATCTCAATCTATTTATCTATGACTAATACATAAATAATAATGAAACTAGTGATCGATGTCAAAAACTTAAAAATCAAAACATTTATCACTAGTACCGGTATTGCTAACCATGGTCTCCCCATAACTCACTTGTCGAGCACCTCTTTTATCAGCTACATACATATAAGTACAAAACTAAGAGTGACAACACATGCTCATTATGATCCTCTCCTTAGTGGCCTCTCTATGGACCAACTATGTCCCATAGCCATTATAAGATCACCCCTTGCAAATAATTACACTTGTGTCTCCTCTCATCGATAGTGCATCCATATATTAGGAGCTTGAGGTGGCCTTTGTCACCCTTACTATGGATCCGCTCCTACATCTTCACCCACAACATCCACATATATAACATCCTCAACATCATGCCTCATCACCTCCTACTGTTGTGCCTACCCTATGCATGGTCTTGCCTATCAAGGCCTAATCACAAGTATCTCGATAGGTACCCCTATGCCTCTTCTCACTCTTAGCTCTATAGCTTGCTATGCCTAATACATAGGTGCTAATAGAGGGCCACTAGATTTGGTAGATCTAGCTACCTAGGTATACGAGCTATTAGATGTGGCTTCACCCATGAAGTATAGTAGGCCATGATTTGAAAGTGCACCAAACCAGTCACAATAGTTGCCCAAGATGACCATATAGCAGAAATGTCAATATAAGGCTGTCATACTATCTACCCTTGTGTAATAGTCTAAAAAGCTAGAACATGGGGAATGACATGCACTACATGGTCCTACCTCCACTATACAATTCAAAGTAACTTATCATTGATGGCATGGGGTAACCTAGTCAATCAATACATAGGGAATCTCTCATAAATCCATGCACTCAAAAAAATAATGGGGCACATCATCTTCTACCCTTGGGTTAGCATCTCATACATATCGTGCATGAGTTGTACCCAAATGAATTAATTTTCACCCTATTTATATTTACTATTCAAAATTATTTTCCTACCATTTATTTACAATCATATTTTATTTTTCACTGATAACTTTGTTTCTACTAGCTCCTTTTTTGAACTAAAATATGTTTTAGAATCCTGATGTCATAGAGAATATTTTCACATATTACATGTATATTTTGTAAAAAAATTGTTTTTTTGCTTAGTTTACAGGTTCACCTAATGTTCTATACATTGGAATCCTTCAAATTTTTGTCACTTCCTTCCTCTTCTACAACACTAAGGTAAGTAAAGGTATGTATTTATCAATTTTGTCCTTTCATTTATTTTATTCATATCTTATTGTAATTTATTTATCTTCAACATTATGTGTTACTATGTTCTTTTTTGAAATCACCATCCCATATTTACAAATACGTGACTTGTGATGAGCTTTAAGTGGGGCATATGTATACACAAATTATTTTAAAACTATATGAATTACTGATGTTTTCTCTCTTATAGGAACCCATCAAGTCTTAATCTCTTTGAGTGCATGTCTTAAAGGGTGCACTAGTAAAGGGGTGGGTAGACTATTGGTGCTTTATAAAATTGTTGTCCCCTATACCACCACTTGAAACCAACACAAATGTTAAGGTGTGGAGCCTAAAAGCTTCACCAAGGAGCACTTTGCAGAAGTTTCAAGTTTACACAGTCACCGGCGTCAGTCAGGAGTGATCGACATCGGTCAGGAGCAGTTCAGGAGACACCGGCATCGACAGGAATCGGCCGATGTCGGTCACAAGCAAGCAGGCAAAAACCAATGTCGGTTACTTGTGCATCCAGAAAGCTATTTTCGTGGACAGAACCGAGTGTTTGCATGATAGATTTAAGTCATAGTCTTAAGTTCGCATCTCTATTATTAGTAAGACTATTTTAGAGCCTTTGTTTAAGAGGCATAACTATTGGTTATAAATGCATGCTCAAGTTTCCTAATTCTATATGTAGGATTAGATCTTCTTAGCTTATTGTAATGTAATGTTGAAGAACAGTACAAAATTGTATATGTGAATCATTCCAGGTTGTTGGAGTTGATTGTACTTGAGAGAGAGAGAGCTCTTGAGGGAAAGAGATCTGTACATCTGAGAGAGGTGTGGAAGAAAAAAGTTTCTTCAATTGTATTCCTTCTATAAAGAGTTTAATACAAGTTTTTAGGGTGGTTTCTTGTATCTCTTGTTCTTTGCTATTTATCATTCTAGTTACTTATCATTCTGATTTAATTCCATGTTTATTGCTTTCATAAGTGTAATCAACATTGTTGGTTGATCCCCAACAAGTGGTATCAGAGCCTTGGTTGTAGGTTCAGAGCTTGATATCCAATAAGTGGTATCAGAGCTCAGGTTCACTAACAGGTGGTTCAGATCTGTGTAGTGTGTATTGATTATAGGTTACTCATAGGGCTTTCTGCAGGGATTTCTGTTTGAGTGGGAGAAGCAATGGCAGAAGAAAGCAAATTGAGAATGGAGAAGTTTAATGGCAAAAATTATCAACATTGGGGAATGCAGATAGAGGACTATCTATATCAGAAAGATCTATACTTACCATTAGGTGGGATTACAAAGAAGCTCACAGACATGGATGATGAAGAATGGGAAGTTCTTGATAGAAAGGCTCTGGGGTCTATAAGACTGAGTCTAGCATCTACTGTGATATCTAATTTATCACAGGCAAAGTCTACGGTAGAGTTAATGACTACTTTAACAAATTTGTATGAAAAACCCTCAGCTTCTAATAAGGTATATCTTATGAAGCAGTTATTTAATTTGTGTATGCAGGAAGGTGGATCTGTATCTAATCATCTGAATGATTTCCATGGAATTGTAAATCAATTAAGTTTAGTAAATATAGTGTTTGATGATGAAATTAAAGCTCTTTTAATATTATGTTCTTTGCCTGAAAGCTGGCATAGCTTAGTAATGCCAGTTAGTAATACTGCATCTGCTTTAAATATTTTAAAAGTAGAGGCTGTTGTTAGTGTTATCTTGAATGAGGAAATTCACAGGAAAAGCACAGAGGAAACATCAGGGAACGCTTTAAGTTTTGAGAACAGAGGAAGGCAAAAAGAGAAGAACAAGAAAGGGAGATCAAGGTCTAAGTCAAAGGTGAGAGGTAGATCCAAATCTAGAAATGGCAGGAAGCCACAATGCTGGAATTGTGGAAAGATAGGGCACATAAGCAAAAATTGCTGGTCAAAGCCTAAGGAGGACAATCAACACGAAGGAAAGGAAGAAGCAAAGGTTGAAGGTATTGCACAAGATGATTTAATATTCTCTTTGCATAATAATATAGAATCTCTGGTGTTAGATTCTGGTGCATCTTTTCATGCTGCCTCTAATAGAGAATATTTTAGTGACTATGTCCATAGAGATTTTGGAATAGTGTATTTAGGAGATGATGAGCCTTGTAAAATTATTGGCAAAGGTAAAGTGCAGATGAAAGTGTAGAATGGAAACACATGGGTGTTGAGAGATGTTATGCATGTTCCTAGCTTGAAGAGGAATTTGATTTCTGCAAGAAATTTAGGGGATGAGGGTTGTAAAGTAACTCTCACAGCTGAATCTTGGAAGGTGACCAAGGGTGCACTTGTAATGGCCAGAGGTAAGAGAGTAGGTACTCTCTATTTATGTAATTGTGTTACTAACAATTCTCCTTCTTTATTATCTACTTCAGATGTGGATGAAAAATTGTGGCACTCAAGGCTTGGCGACATGAGTGAGAAGGGAATGCCAATTCTTAAGTCTAAAGATAAGCTTTCAGATTTGAAAAGCATAGATATGGATTTTTGTGAGCACTGTGTTTTTGGAAAATAGAAGAGAGTGAGTTTTCTCAAGACTGGGTCAACAAAGAAGAAGCATAAGTTGCACCTTGTTCACACAGACGTGTAGGGACCGGCTCAGGTTGCTTCTATTGGAGGATCATAGTACTATGTTTCATTCATAGATGATGCTACAAGAAAGGTATGGATCTATTGTATTAAGAAGAAATCTGATGTATTTGAGACTTTTAAGATTTGGAAAGCTATGGTTGAGAATCAAATAGGCAAAAGATTAAATTGCCTGAGATCTGACAATGGTGGTGAGTTCTGCAGCTATAAGTTCAACTGGTATTATTATATGCATGGAATCCATAAGCAAAGGATGGTTCCAAGGACACCTTAGTAGAATGGAGTTGTTGAAAGGATGAATAGAATAATCATGGAGCGTGCAAGGTGTATGAGATTGCATGCTGATTTGCCCTTAGAGTTTTGGGCAGAAGCTATTGATACTGCAGTGTACCTGATTAATAGAGGACCCTCTACAGCTCTAGATGGTGGAATTCCAGAAGAGGCATGGACAGGGAAAAAGGTAGATCTCTCATTCCTCAAAGTTTTTGGTTGTGAATTCTTTGTGCACATTGATAAGGAAAATAGAAAGAAGTTGGATGCTAAGTCTATGAGGTGCACATTTATTGGCTATGGCTCTGATGATTTTGGATTTAGGTTTTGGAATCTAGGAACTAACAAGATAATTAGGAGATGTGATGTTGTTTTCAATGAAAAAGTGATGTATAGTGATCAACTAAAGAAGTTGAATCAATCTGGGCAGAGCAATGGAGAATTAGATGAGGTGACGGTCCAAAATGAGCTCGTAGGAAGAAGAAATAATCACTTACAAGAAAACACAGAGACTGACATCAGCCAGGTAGGATCGACGTCGATAGGATAGAAATCGATGTCGATCATACAGTGATTGACGTCGACAAGATAGGAACTGATGTTGGTCAGGTAGAACCAATGTCGGCCAGTTATAGGCCTGGAAGTGACCGAGGTTGGTCACTGTCAAAAAATTTGGATGGACAACGTGTTGTGGATGAGTCTCAGACACCCATCAGGAGGTCAAAAAGGGTAAGTAAACCTCCAATTTGATATTTTTCTTCATTATTCTATTTATTGCTAACTGATGGTGGAGAACCAAAGAGTTTTGAAGAAGCAATACAGGTGGAGTCCAAGAGTCAGTGGGAGCATGGCATGGTTGAGGAAATGGAGTCCTTGAGAGAGAATCAAACATGAGATTTGGTTGAGTTGCCAGCTGGTAAGAGGACACTGAAGAACAGATGGACCTGTAGATTGAAAGAAGGTGAGAATGGACAGATGAGATATAAGGCCAGATTGGTAGTGAAAGGATTTGCACAAAAGCCAGGTATTGATTTTGGTGAGTTTTTTTCTCCTGTTGTTAAAATGACTTCTGTACAGACTATACTGTCTTTAGTTACTATTGAGGATTTGCATCTTGAGCAACTTGATGTTAAGATAGCATTTCTTCATGGAGATTTGGATGAGGAAATATATATGGAATAGATGGAAGGATCTGAGGTCAAAGGTAAGGAGAAGTTAGTGTGCAGATTAAAGAAAAGCTTGTATGGCCTCAAGCAAGCTCCTAGACAGTGGTATTTGAGATTTGACATGTTTATGACTGAGCATGGCTACAGTAGGTGTCAATCTGACCATTGTGTGTATTTTAAGAGATTGGATAATGGTAGATATATTATTCTATTGTTGTATGTAGATGATATGCTGGTTGCAGGATCACACATGCAAGATATCTCTAAGCTTAAGGTGAAATTAGCTCAAACATTTGACATGAAGTATTTGGGAGCAGCAAAAAAAATCCTTGGCATGAGCATTAAGAGAGACATGAAAAATCACAGGTTGATTTTGTCTTAAGAGGATTATGTGAGCAAGGTGTTGAAACAGTTCAATATGCAGGATGCAAAATCGGTAAGCACACCTTTGGCTGGACGTTTAAAGTTGAGTAAAGAACAATGTCTTAATTCATATGATGAGGTAGAGTACATGAGTAGAGTTCCATATTCTTCCGCAGTAGGGAGTTTAATGTATGCAATGGTGTGTACTAGATCGGATATTTCCCAAGTAGTGGGAGTTGTAAGTATATGGCCAATCTAGGAAAGAACACTGGAAAGCAGTTCAGTGGATCCTTAGATATCTGAGAGGAACTAGCAGTAGGCATTTGTGCTATGGAGGTTTAGATACTTCTCTACATGGTTATGTAGATTTAGATATGGCAGGTGATTTAGATGGCAAGAGAAGCACCACAGGTTATGTTTTCACTATTGGTGGAACGATGGTTAGCTAGATATCAAAGTTGCAGAAGGTTGTTGCCTTGTCAACTACAGAAGTAGAGTATATTGCAGTCACAAAGGTTAGCAAAGAGATGATATGGATGACACAGTTCATGGAAGAACTTGGAAAGGAGCAAGAGAGTTGCAGATTATATAGTGATAGTCAGAGTGCAATTCATTTGGCTAAGAATTCAGCTATTCATTCAAGAACAAAGCATATACAGCTTAGGTACCACTTCATAAGACAAGTATTGGAAGATGGTGAGTTGAAGTTGGAGAAGATCCATATAGATAAGAATCCTACGGATATGTTAATCAAGCTGGTTACAAAGGAGAAGTTGAATCTTCATTCAACTTTTGTTGGTCTTCATGATTGAGTTGAAGATGGAAGAGCTAGAAGATGTTGCTGTACAGGTACTGGTGTAGCTGTTTATCTCTAAGTGAGAGATTGTTAAGGTGTGGAGCCTAAAAGCTTCACCAAGGAGTGCTTTGCAGCAGTTTTAGGTTTACACAGTCACTGGTGTCAGTCAGGAGTGATCGACATCGATCAGGAGTAGTTTAGGAGACACCGGCGTCGGCAGGAATCGGCTGACATCGGTCACAGGAAAGCAGGCAGGAACTGATGTCGGTTACCTATGTGTCCAAAAAGCTATTTTTGTGGACAGAACCGAGTGTTTGCATGATAGATTTAAGTCATAGTCTTAAGTCTGTGTCTCTATTATTAGTAAGACTGTTTTAGAGCCCTTGTTTAAGAGGCATAACTGTTGGTTGTAAGTGCATGCTCAAGTTTCCTAATTCTATATGTAGGATTATATATTCTTAGCTTATTATAATGTAATGTTGAAGAATAGGATATAATTGTATATGTGAATCATTCCAAGTTGTTGGAGTTGATTTTACTTGAGAGAGAGAGAGCTCTTGAGGGAAAGAGATCTAGAGAGAGATCTGTACATCTGAGAGAGGTGTGGAAGAAAGATGTTTCTTCAATTGTATTCCTTTTGTAAAGAGTTTAATACAAGTTTTTAGGGTGGTTTCTTGTATCTCTTGTTCTTTGCTATTTATCATTCTAGTTACTTATCATTCTGATTTAATTCCGCGTTTATCGCTTTCATAAGTGTAATCAACATTGTTGGTTGATCCCCAACAACAAACCTCTCCTATATAGTTACCTAAGCTTTGATACCTCTCTTACCCACTCTTTCAAGCAATTCATCACCTCAAATAGCCCCTACCTAATCTAAAACCTATTTTTGACTTTTATCAAACAAAGTTAGCTTGGGCTAACCATGTACTTAAAATATATGAGTACATTAAGGGATTAGGTCAACCTTGGCTAACCCAATGAGGGACTTAACTACTTCTATTAATTAAAGATTTAGGGTCAATTGGGTCAAATCTATTGGGTAAAAATTTATAAGGGTCTAGGGTTAGATCCAACTATATAAGCATATCCTTTTTACCATTTCTTAGAGAGAGAAAGGAGAAATCATATATTTGCACATCTGCTTATCCACCATTTTACTTGAGGAAGCATTGGTTAGGGTTTCAATACTACACTTAGAGATACAAATCTTATCTTATGGGATAATTTTTTTGGATACATAGGATAGGTTTTATATCCTAGAGTTGGCCTATCTTTGTTATCCTTACAAACCACAACAACCTCTTGCAAATCACCTTGGCTAAGGGAGAGCTTGAGGCTTGGTAGGTTTGAATTCAAAGGTAAGTATTCCTAAATCTTGCTCCTCTTTATTAAGGTAGATGGATTTGCATTTGTTATCTTATATTTTTTTATCTCTATGCATTAGGATTACCTCTACATTGACTTGAGTAGAGTTATTCTAAGCATGTTTACTTTTATGTTTATTACCCCCATTTTATGCCACATGCTTTTGTGAGCACTAGATTATATTTTAATTTACTTTATCATTTAATTTTGATAAGAAAAACATAGGAACTAGTTAGGGTTATCACATGGTGTTGCTTGAATATAGGCTTTAGAACCTTCTCTAGTCATATTGCTGTGGTAAGGGACCCCTTGGTTAGGTTTAGAGAATTCATATTGGTCATCACCCTAATTGTCTAAATGTACTAACAAGAAAAAGTGCTAGTATGATTTATCTTTTCCAAGTTAGGATTGATTTGTATATTAGCTTTACTTTCCCTTGTATACAAAATGATTTACCATAGTCTAGGTACTTGGATAATAATGATGATATTCTCTTTTTATCTTATGATTTTTTTCCAATAGTATCATATTTCTAAAATAATCTAGTCAATAATAGAATTATGTTGTGGAAAGGATGCAAATGGAATGTAGGCTTAGGAGCAAGATTTTGTTTTGGGGTGATGTGTGGCTTCTTAGCACACATGGGTAAGTAAAAAAAGTTGGGGGATAAAAATGGACCTACATGTGGACATAATTTTATTAAAATTTTAGAAATCAGAACTTATGTAGATAATTTGAGATATATACTCTCCAAATTTGAAGATGGTGTAAGAACATTAAATATAAGATTTTGAGTCTAGTTTCTAAAACACTATTTAAAAAAAAATGGTTAAATATAACTAGGTCAAACATCTAAAATTTGATGAGGAATTCCTATTTTTTAAAGAAAATAAAGTAGATAGACGACCATGAAACACATCATTTTTTGAGCAACATTCAATATTGTTTGAAACCCTTTGGTGAACATTTAGATAATATATTCTAGTTTGTGACCTATATTTTTTATTTATTTTTAATACATAATTTTTTTAAATGAATTTCACAAGTAAATAGATCTAAAAAATTGATAAAAAAATGGATAGCCTCCCATTAGACGCACCTAACTACCTCAAAAAAAAAATGAAAATCATTTTTTTTTTAATGTGTGTAGAATTAGGCCTTGTTTGTGACCATATAAATTGTTTCACACTTGGATCAACAAAAAAAAGTTCACATGAACATGTATAGGCATGTATGTTTGTGGCATGTAGTGGCCTAAAAAAGGTATAGTTAGAAATCAACATAGTTTGAAACGCTAAATTAGTCCAAAAATTATAAAAATCATATTTTTGGAAAGAGGAGAGTGTGCTCGCCATGATGGTATTAAGTTTTTTAATTTTAATATTGAAATTAGTAGTGTATTTGGTGATCAAAGTTTAATTTTGTTATTTTTAATCAATACTCTTAGACTCAACTGTAGATTGATAGGTCCAAGCCTTTGGCTCATGAACCCAAGCCATTTCTGAATCAAAATGCTTGGTGTTTGAATTAAAATTCAAATAGTGAGATCATGTTAATAATACAACCACATTAATAATGATATCATATTATTAACCACATTAGTAACGTGATCACATTATATATTTATAACACCCAAAAATGCAAATTTGATCTTAATCTTAAATTATATATATATATATATATATATATATATATATATATATATATATATATATAATGTTTTTGAGATCCCTAATAGTGGTTTTATTTCATGTGATACAGGAAAGGTCCCTAACTTAGGATAGTGAATTAATGTGTCATGGTATCACATTAGACTTTAAAAAATTTATGGGAATTTTAATATTTTGACTTGACTACTTATAATTACTTGGTTTTAACATGTAACTCATTGTACATTTTATAATATAATTGATTTTATCATGAGACATCATAAAATGTAATTTTTAAACCTATGGCCAAAACTTAGCCTTTGGAATACCAATCTAACTGTGCATCTAAAGTAAATTGGGGTTATTTTAAGCACCTTTAACCTAAATGCATGGCTATAAAATGTGATTTGGGGGTTGATCAGCTCCAATTTCATTATCTAAATTGAATCAAATAAACATTATTTATTTATATGCAAGTTTTATATGTATCAAATGTGGTTTTGATCTTAATAAACTTGAATGTCATCAGCTAATGATTGCAAATGTTGATTGGTTTAATTGTGAAGGCAATTAGGGTTAAAATGAGCCTAAAAAACCTATTTTAAATCATATATGATGTGATTTAGAGTGAAATTAACCTTAATGTCATGTCATATAATTAACCAAAGAGTTGAGTCATTTAATCAAGGAGGAATTTGAGGCCAATTTGAACCCCTTCAAGAGCAAGATATGATTTGGGGTAAAATTAAGTTTTATTCTATCATGAATTGATGCAATTTTTTAATTTATGCAATTAGGGGTGTAATTTGGGAAATATTAAGCCCCTAAACTAAATTCATGGGTCAATCGATTATATAATGTATGCAACAGATATGGATTAACTGACCCTAATTTTATTAGAAATGCAAACATGAAGGCAATTGTCACATATAGGTGAATAACAGCTCAACTTTTCTTTAATTACCTCTGTTATTGGACCCTATATATAATATCTTAAAACCTAAACCCTGTACCTTTTACCTTAAGCCCTAAACCCTATACCATTACCTTAAACCCTAATCCATAAGACCTAAACCCTAAACCCTTTAAATTGTATACCCTAAACCCTAAACCAATCAATTTAGCCCCAATTAACATCCTTTATATAGTAAGAATTAGATTTACAAGGATTAAATTGGTCAAAATCACATCGTTTATTATCATAATTGACTTAATTAGCTCAATATATGATGATGTGGGGGCTAATTAAGCCGAAAATCACATTCTTTAGTCATAGATCTAGGTTTAAGGATCTCAAATTTACCCTAATTAATTTCATGATTGTCCCTTATATACCCTAAAACTTATACCCTAATCCCTAATCCCTAAACTCTAAACCATAAATATAAACTCTTTAAACCCTAAACCAATCATTTTAGCCCAAATTAACATCATTTAGACTAAGAATTAAGTTCATAAGGCTAAGTTTGGCCTAAATCACATGATTGATTGACCCATTTGACTAATTCACTCAATATTCATGATGACATGGGGTATAATGACAACCCAAAAATACATTCTATAGTCACAAATAGGTCTAAGTGATTTAAATTATCCTCAATTATCTTTACGATTGGATCTTATGTACCTTAAACCCTAAACCTTATAGGTCTTAAACCCTAAGCCATAAAATATAAACCTTATACACTATATTTTAAACCCTAAACCAATTGTTTTATCACTAACTAACATAATTCAGAGTAATAATTAGGTATATACATTACTTAGTTTGGCCAAAATACATTACTCATTGTCCCAATTGACTAATTGGCTTAATTTATGATGATGTGGGGGCTAATTGAGCTAAAAACACAATATACCCTATGCACACCATAAACCATAAATAAATTAAACCATAAGCCCTAAAACCTAAACCCTAAACACTATACCCTAAATTGTAAACCATAAACTTTCCCTATTTACCAATCGATTTAGCCCCAATTAACATCCTTTGTAGTAAGAATTAGGTTTACATGGCATAGAGTGATTAGACCTTAATTACATCATTAAAAATAAATCCTATTGCCTAATCCATAATCCCTAAAACTTAAAAAATAAATTGTAAGTTCTATTCCCTAATCCCTAATCCCTAAACCCTATGCACTAATGCCCTAATCCTTATCCCTAATTAGGGTCAAAATGAGCCACATGAACCTATTTTAAATCATGTATGATGTGATTTGGAATGAAATTAACCCTAATTTCATGCCATATATAAATAACCAAAGAGTTGATTGATTTAATCCAGGAGGCATTTGAGGCCAACTTGAACCCCTTCAAGAGCAAGATATGATTTAGGGAAAAATTAAGTTTGATTCTATCATGAATTGATCCAATTAGTCAATTTGTAAAATTATGGGTGTTATTTGGGAACAATTAAGCCCCTAAACCAAATTTATGGATTAATCAATTATATAATGTATGAAACATGTATGGCTTAACTAACCCTACTTTTATTAGAAATGCAAACATGAAGGTAATTATCATAAATAGGTGATCAAACAACTCAAATTTCTTCAATTACCTTAGTGATTGACCCTATATAATATATCATAAACCATAAACCCTATACCATTTACCATAAACCCTAAACCCTAAAACCTTTAAATTATAGACCCTAAACCCTAAACTAATCAATTTGGCCCTAATTAACATCCTTTATAGTAAGAATTAGGTTCACAGGGATCAACTTGGTCAAAATTTCATCACTCATTATATAATTGACTTAATTATCTCAATTTGTGATGATTTGGGGGTTAATTGAGCCAAAACTCACATTCTTTACTCACTAATCTAGGTATAAAGAGCTCAAATTTGCCTCAATTACCTTCATGATTGTACCTTATATACCTTGAAACCTATACCCCAATCCCTAATCCCTAAATTTATTAATATATAAACTCTAAACCATAAATATAAAATCTTTAAAGCCTAAACCAATCATTTTAGCCCAAATTAACATAAGTTAGACTAAGAATTAAGTTCAAAAGGCTTAGTTTGGCCTAAATCACATGACTGATCACCCCATTTGATTAATTCACTTAATTTGCATGATGACATGGGGTATAATGACAACCCAAAAACACATTATATGATCACAAATAGGTATATTTGAATCAAATTATCCTTAATTATCTTTGTAATTGACCTGATGTACCCTAAACCCTAAACCTTATAGGTCTTAAACCCATGCGCTAAACCATATACCATGTAACCTATATTTTAAACCCTAAACCAATCATTTTAACACTAATTAACATCATTTTTAGTATTAATTAGGTATATACATTACTTAATTTGGCCCAAATCACATTTCTCATTATCTTGATTGACTAATTGGCTCAATCTATGATGATGTGGGGGATAATTGAGCCCAAAAACATAGTCGACCCTATGTACACCCTAAAATATATATAAATTAAACCTTTAGCCCTAAACCATTAACCTTAAACACTATACCATAAATTATAAACCATAAACTTTATCTATTTACCCATAAATTTATCCCTAATTAATATCCTTTATAGTAAGAATTAGGTTCACATGGAATAGAACAATTAGAACTTATATACACCCTTCAACCTAAACCCTATATATTAATCCCTAATCCCTAAACCCTAAAACATAAAATGTATGCCCTATGACCTAATTCCATAATCCCTAATCCCTAATCTATATTAAGCATTATGTGAACATGTTATTTTTAATATAGACAAATCTTGCTTCTCAACATCGATATTTAACACAAATTGAGTATTAAGAATAACATAATCACGCTATGCAATAATTTGATCATGTTAAATAACACAATCAATTTATTTCATAACACTATCACATTATTCTTAATATAGATAAAACTCACTATTCAACATCTATTTTTAACCCAAATCAAGAATTTTGTCCCATAAACATTCTCTATGTACTTTTATAGGACTTGCAGGACCTGTGTGCTTTTGAACCCACCTTTGAAAAGCTATCAATTATTCTTGATGGGTGATGTATCACATTTGAGGAAGAGGAATATGTTGAAGAACAAAACACTAGAGGAATTATAAAAGTTGAGATAGAAACATAAGATACGAATGCAAAAACTTCATGGTATACAAGGTTCAAACCATAATCTTGATGAACCAAATGCCATAGATAATGAACCAATTGAAAATAGTGAATTAATAAATGATGAAATTGAGCATAATGAATTGAATAATGATGAAATTAACCCTAATGAAATTAATAATAATGAAATTGATAATAATGAATTAGATAATTTAGAAGTTTACATTCAAAGTTCTAAGGTTTTGCTTTTGTTGATGATGAGTCAATGTATGATGCTTCACCCCCCAAGAATGAAGAAAATTTGATGGAAAAAAATAATGATGAAATTAACAATCAAGAAAATTTCATGGAAACATATAATGAAGAAATAAACAATGAAGAAAATTTCATCCCACCTCTAAACCATGAAATTAATAATGATTTTGAAACACTCTCTCAATAAATTCCACCATTAAAAACACCTCTAAGAATTGCACGTAGAAAAGACAATTAATTAATTGAAGTTGCTGAAAATATTTTAGAACCAATGCATAACAAAATGTCTAATCACCATTCAAGAAGATTGGCTCAACAAATTTGGGATAGTTTCTTTCATAATTTGGATTATGATAGTCAAAGATGTCAATTATTTATTTTGTTGATAAAATTGATTAAGATGAGACCTATAATGTACACATTAGGACTAAGAACATCTAACATGGATGATGTAAAGAATGAAATTTTTAAAATTTACATGATGCATATCATACTGTAGGCCCAAAATCACACACCCAAGATTATAATGATGCTCGGTGTATACTTATAACCAATGTAGTAAGTGGCCAAATAGGGAAAAAATGAATGCTTTAAAAAATAAGTTAAACACTTAATATAAACATAAAAAATTAATGAAAGCAATTGAAATACGTGAAATACTTAATAAACCTAATACCAATGAGCTATGTGCACTTTTTGGTAAACTTACATGAAAGAACAAGGCTATAGCTGCTGCTCTCAAAGAGTCACTTGCTCAATTTTGGAAAGACACTAAAAGAGTTTCACCCAATGCAAGAGATGTAGTGAAAAGAAAAGTTGGTTCTCATAACCATGAACTACATCCAAAAAATTTCTTGGATATTAATCAAACACAATTGTAAGCTTTGGAAAAACATCCATAAATTTATATTTATCAAATATATTTAGAGATGGCCAAACCTTTTTATGTAAAAATAAATCACACATGCACCACTTGTTGTTGTAGGCAACATGTTAAATTTTTAATGCACTATGATGTTTTTCACCATATTCATTATACTTTGCATACTAAAAACATTTTATAGGAGTGTGGAATTGAATTTCCACTAAAATCAGCCATAGAATTTATTCTAAATAGTTTTTGAAAAAGACCAGATGTATAATTATTTTATAACAAATCATGTTTAGATGGAACTTGTAGCATTTGTGGTGGATTCCCAAAATTAAATAGCTATATCCTTGAGGAGAGTACAAGTACAATTGGACAGGAATTAGATGGTTTAATAAAATATAAATAAGTGATTTATCAAGATGGTAAAGAATCTAAAAGGTATGAGCTTATTACAAAAAATATACATGTTTATGAATTTTTGGTCAAATTTAGGTAGAAAATTGTTAATGAGTATGCAAGGCACACACACAGGGATAGATGGTTGGATGAACATTTCAAGTTAAGCAAGGATATATTACCACTTGGTTCAATTGTTGTAGTAGTTGACTTTGCTAAAAATTACACATTCAAACCCCAAATGGAAGTGAGGTGTTGAAGGTGATAAAGGATTGAGGTGTTGAAGGTGCTGAAGGAGTGAGGTGTTAAAGGGTCAGAAATTAGTCTCAAGAACGTGCATTAGGCATATTAGTCCAATTACACCTTTAGGAAAAAATTTAAATAAAGTGTAAAGGAGTTTGGAGTCCTTTGAAATTAGATTGAGTGGGTTGAATGAAGGTTGGATAGGTGGATATAAGAGCTAGAGGAAGTGTTCTTGAAAGTATTAAAGAAAAGGAAGGCATCTAGGTATAGCCAACCCTATGGAATCTATAGTGAGAGAGTGAATTAAAAAAGGGGTAGGTTGGAGGATAGTAAAGGTGATGCAGGAGCATCACCAAATACATGTAGAATTTATGTTGACAATAGTCTTAGGTAATTATTAAGATCTATAAACCAAGCTAGTTTAGTAAGTTTAATTTGAATGAGTAAGAGAGAATATGAGCAAGTTTAGTAAATTAATAAGTTTGGTTTAGACTCTAAAAAAGTGATAATCCTCTCTCCTAATGAGGAGGAACCACACAAGAACAACCAAAAAGATTAAAAGAACAAATAATATTATTTTTGAAGAGGTTAGAGTATATGTTGTAGATCTATCACAGTGGAGAAGGACTGTGTAAATGATTTCTTATTACACATAATAAATATTTATGAGTATTATTGCATTTTTTCCATTTTATTATCCTTTTATAATATTATTCTAATCATTTCATATTGACTGCAATCTTAAATCTCAATTATATTTGTGAAACCCTCAAGAATTTTATATTTTTGTTGTTACAATCATTTTTAGAGGCATATTTACATGTGGAAACTATTATATGAACTCAATTGGAGAATTGGAATAAATTTATAGGTTTTTTTAAGACCAATATACATGTTTTATATCATATAAAATCCCAATGAGATTTATGAACTATTAATAATTAGCTCTCAGCCTGCAAAAATTTTGAGTAAATCTGAAGTAAGGGTTTCATGAGTAAAACACCTCTAAAACTAAAATTATTGAACAATAAGGTCTGAAAATTTGTGAGAATATGGATAATAAATATTATAACTTATTATAAGTATCATTGGGTTGACAAGAGGTTTGAAATTTTAGGTACATAGGACTATTTTTCTATACACCTATAGAAGACCATTTTTGAAGAAGTTATGCATAAGGTAAGATGAGTTTTTGGTTGATTTGAGTTATATAAACTTGGGTAAGGGTTGGAATATGTTAGAATTTATAAAATACTAATATAAATATAATTTTAAATAGATAAAAAATCTATTTTGATAAATTGACCTATTGGAACAACAACTAGGTCTAGAGACTTATAAACTTAAAAATATATAATTTGAGAATGAAAGCTCAATCTCTCAGAGACCTATAGTTGGTTGATTTATTATAATTTTTGACACAAAAATAAATCATTGAGTTTCCCTAAGACATGTTCAAATTTTATTAAAGAATAATTTTCAAAGGAAGGAGAGGAAATTTGAGAGATTGGTGAATAGTTAAGAGCAAACCTAATGAGTAATTGACTAGTTTAAAAGAAGATTGTTTGAGAGTGGATTTTGAATCTAGTTGAGAAAAAGAGTGGATAAGTGAGTTTGGAATTATTCATGATCTTATATAATATGAATATGAATTTCATATCCTTCTTAAACATAGAAGAACAAACTATGCATTAGGTGGTGTTAGGGGATGATAAAGGGTTTTGGCCAAAGATGGATAATTGTCTCATGAGTTAATATTATGTTTCAAGTCAATAAGCTTGCCTTTGATCAAAATAAAGAGATTATATTCAAGGTCAGGTAGAAGTTCATCTTGCAAGTTTATCAAAGATAAATTTGCAAAGAGGAATAAGTAAGTAGACCATGTACATGGTCACTAAAAGTAGTTGAGTGCAAAATATGTATTGATAGAGATTACTTGAGAGGTGAGGGAAAATATAAAGGAAAAATAATAATAGAAGGCATACAATTAGTAGGCCTAGTTTTAATAAAATCTAGCCAAAAAGTCATTAGATCAAGGTGAAGGTGAAAGACCAGGTTTGTAGGTATAAGTATCAGAGTGAGAAATTTGTAAGAATTTATGAATGATTTTATGTCTCTACATTATACAAGTATGAGCATGATTGGGTATGGGCCGTAAGGGGAATCAAGTTATGCTAATGATCAATTGAAAATTTTTAAATGGGTGATGATTAATGTAAAATAGATAAGAGTGTCATCAGTTATTTCCACTACACACAATCAAATAAAAAATTTAATTTAAAAAAATATGGGAGATTAGAGATTTATAGCATTGAAAAGAATAATTTTTTAATCCTCATTTATGTACAACATTAAATAATAAATCTGATAGATAGTAGTTTGGAAGATAAAAAAACACTATACGATAACATTTTAAATTAAAATTGAATTTAAATTAGATAGATTAACATAATTCAGATGAAAACTCCAAAAAAATCATATAGGCACATGTATAATGTCAATAATACATAGATTTCCAAGATAGGCATACAAAAAATTACATCTACCAGCATAGTATCTATTGTCATGTGAATGTCATATACACATATACAATGCCAAAAATGTGTATATTACCATATACACATGACAAAATCACATCTCATGTAAGACATATTAATCATCAAATAACCTCCCTCTCTTTACCTTCCTCAAAGAAGACTCTCCCTAGGATTCCCTATTGGTAGATGGAGATCCCTCTAATTCCTTGGATTGCTCCAAGGTCTGACTGCGGGTCTTACGCTCATAGCTCACTTGTAGTTAAACCTATTCAAATACATCTATTATTAAGAAATTAACATAAAATACATTCAACCACTTGTTAAGAAATTAATTTTAAAATAGAATAAAACATCATTTAAACATGCACTTACTTCAAGCTCACAGTCCTACTCAATATATTTTTGACACTCAAACAAGTTAGTGGCAATCTCAGCTATTTAAATAGACATGTAAAATAGGGAAGAAACATGAGAAGTTACCTTACTAATCATCTAATTGGGACTGTCAAATGTCATGGGACAACCCTACATACACAATACATTCACACAAGTTAAAATTTACCCAAGCATGTATTAAAATTATTAAAATAAGTCTCTTTTACAATTCAAAATTACAAGTTAATATATACCTCTGTCAGCTGCTATGCGGATGACATTGCAACAAAAATGCCTATGTCTATCTCAGCTCATAGTGATGGAGGAGTGTCTACTTGAGCCATCAACTAAATGTAAATAAGGTCTCACTTAATTTTATATAAAGTATCAAAGATATATATGGAAAGTTTTTATCCTTTATTAAAATAAAAGTATTTAATAGCACTGTACTTAAATTTTAAGATCCTTGATAGATAAATTTAACATAAAATTACAAGGTAAATATACATAGACTAAATGTACATAGAGCATAAGATTAACTCAAAATTTTACCTTTGTATAAGTAAAAGGTGTCATCCTAACAAATATAGATGCAATAGTGGATGGGCCAATAACTAAATCCAAAAATGTAAATAATGGTCATGTCAAATCAAATGCTACAAATGTTGACTGTGATGATGAAGCCACCGTCACCTCCTAGGACATAAAAAATAACATATATATTATTCAATTTATTTTTTGAATTAATTTTTAGATAAATTAAATTTGAAAATATAACTTAAATTTAACATGACATTTATATAATATATACCTACATATGTGTAGTGGCTGATGTCTGCACACCAAATGTGCATGCCAATAACTCATCACTCATAAGTATACTATCCAATCCCTATGAAACACTAGCACCATTATAATTATAAGGTCTAGTGAAAATATCTCCATAAGATCTACAAGGTGGGTTGGGTATGCACATTAGGTGGCATATCTCTAGAATCGATCTGTGAGAGCCTACTCATATGCTAAATGAGTGTATCAATGAGCAAACTAATTACATGCAGAGTGTCAATATACATGACCTACTGAACTATAGAGGGAATATTGGGTTTAAGTGGATTTTGGATACAAATCCTTACAATCTGATTAGGTGCATGATGTTTACCTAGTTTTTCCTATCCAAAGCCTTTCCCTTGGCCTTAAAACTCACTAAAATCAAAATAGTCTAGAATCTCAATGAGGAAAAACTAATAATAGAGTTTCCTCAAAAAATACAATGGGACCTCATAGTTGTTACATGGTGGATAATCAAACACTATCCACCATCAATCTTATAAATTAGTTGTGATTAAATTGTATTGGTAGCGATAGATTCAAAAATGTTTAACAATTACTAGAAATGGTACATTAATGGTTAGGTCAATGAATAAGGAAAAAATAAAGGCTTTTGGTGTGTCTTTGTTCTTTACCTCATGTGCTAACAAGATTTTAGCATAATAAGCCCTACAAATATCCTGATATGTACCCCATCTATTATTTTGACTCATTATAGAGTTAATTTGACCTAATAATGACTCTAGGGAATTGTCTAGATAGGTGTAGTGGGTGTTAATGGAAGTGGGATCCCTCATTATCTCAATTCATGCTTTAATTTCAATTTTATTTTCCATAATATGGTTAACTAGACTATCCTAACTACTTGGGGGATTTTGTGAAAATGTAGGAGGGTTAGGTTGAGGAACAAGATGGTTAGGTGGAGGGTTAGGCAGATAAACAAGAGGGTTAGCAAGATGGGTTATTCAAAACAAATAAATTACCAATTAAACAATGAAAATAATAAAAAATTACTAGAATTTAGGGTTAACAGGTGTAGATTTTTATCACTTACCTCTTATATGTGGTGGCATCATCAATTAGTGGCTTCTTGGGATGAATTCTAGAAAGGTTTGTCCTCACTAAGGTAAAACATGATCGTGGAGTGGAGGAGAGTGAGGGAAAAGAATTTAAAATGAGGAAAATATGCATTCGAGTTTATTTTTTTATTTTTTTGGTGATACAAGGAACACAATTGCATTATTAACATGATCATGTTATTTATTTTAAATAATGTGATTGTGTTATTAATGTTATGGCTTGATAATTAGCAAGCCATAATTTAAATAATTCAATTTCATTATTTTAATAACACGATCACATTATTGAATAACATGGTTGCATTATGGGAAATGTCCATGGAATTGTCCCCCAACTTCATGCACATACTCACTTATAAGATTTATTAATCCATGGAACAAATTAAATATTTCCTGCAAAAACACAATATGTGAAATAGTGATGGATTACATAGAGATTAAGGATTCAAAGAGAAGATAGAAAAGTTTCAATATGAAATTTGCAAGGCCTGATGATTTTCAACATTTAATCTCTCTAGATGAGTTATCAAAGGTTTTCCATATTTGTCATGGATAAAAATAAGATGATTGCATTTGGACAACTACACTATAAAGGATTTATAATGTGAGTTTTGCTTATTCATTACTTCAATAGTCTCAACCAAATGGATTTTCATGGTTACATGTTTGATATAAAAATATCATTTTGAAAATCAATAAATTATTCTCATTAACTATTCAGAATAAAATAATAATTTAGGATAATATGATGAGAGAAGGATTTATGGTACCTAATATATGTGCCTTCCATAAAAGAGAAGATTAAATAGTTTACCATCTTTTAGTAAATATCCTTTCACCTAGAGTATATTTAGCTTCATTATCTTTAATTTTGGGGTATAACCAACATCTATATTGGATCTTGTCTACCCATAAATCACTCCTTTCAATAATTATTAGCTGTAAACTCTTTGAAATCTATCTCTATCACATGTGTTTTGTGGAATTTGGTTGGAAAAGAATTTAAGAATCTTCCAGGATAAAGAGTACAATAACCATAGAGGTGGATCCAATATTGCACAATATATATTAGATAATTTTTATACATGTAATCATAAGATGAAAGATAAATTTTTGGATAGAGAAAATATGATAATTACCAATTAGAATATTGATATTTTCTTAGGGATGTTGAATGAGGAGAAAAAGGCTGATATAAACTTAATTAAATAGAATTTTCGTTATCCTAGATGGTTTAAATTGAACTTATATGTGCCTCTAATGATGATGTTGGGCATCTAGGTGGTGTAGGTTTTATAAGAGATGGCAAATAAAATATATTGGTAGCTTATGAAGGAAATTTGGGAGCCTGATCAAATCATTATGCAAAATCCAAATTTACTTTATAAGGTATGCATTTGGTGAAAGATTCAAGGATTACCCACCTATCCATTGAGAAGGAAAACTTGATCATCATTAGATGTCTTAAAAAGGAAGGGTTACCTAACTAGTCAATAAAAAACATCATGGAAGATGAGCTCAAGATAATACAAGCTTTTCAGGAAACTACAATTTATCATATCTATAGAGAAGGTAATAGAGAAGCTGATTGGTTTGCTAACAAAGGTGTGTCTAGTTTGTGCTTGGAGAAATGGTTTGATTCTCTATGTTCTCCTAGACTCATTATTAAAATTTTTAATGATGTAGATAAATGTAAATTTATCACTTTTATAAATTTTAGTAAGTCTGGGTTGTTAGCCATTTATAAAAATGAGACAACCATTTTAATCTTTCCATGGTCAATGATTTAATAAAATATAGAGGAAATTTTATTCATGCAACCCTTTGTTTTCATTTATTTTAAATTGGACACGTGCCTTTTTAACCATTGAATAATTAAGGGGTGGCCTATAAAGCATTTGAGATATCACATCCAAAAAAAAAGAATCTTAATTTTTATTTTAACAATGATCCTTCTGTTCTATTGCATTTATTTTTTTATCATATATTTAAATCAGTTTTGAAGAAGAATTAATTTTTTTGTAAGTTAAGGATCAAATATGGAAGCATGAATTTTATATTAGATATGACAATTTATTTAAGAGAGAGTACTCCATGGTATAAATGGGAGTTGATAGGGTGAGATAAAAACTCTCCTCATATGAGGGAGTTATAAACAATTCTATTATGTGGCATATTTTATGAAAATGAGGCTTGATAGAGTTGATGGATAAAATAAAGGAGCATGATCTCATGATTTCATCAAAGTTTTATAAATCCTAAAAATTTAGAAATGTCAGAGTTAGAGGACTTACCTTTAAGGTGTTTTAAGACAACATAGCATCAATAACTGTAATGACATCTAAAGGACTGAAACTATTTAAATATAAGAGGAAGAGGGAGGAAATCATCTAATATTTTATAAGAGGAAAGGATACATTAAATAAAATTTAGTTATCTATCTCAAATATTCTCCTCCAAGGCCTTGGGATGAAATGACACTTAAAATTATTAAGTATGTTATGTTTGAGGGGTGATTCAAATGTGTTTTTACTATCATTTTACCTTGATTAGTCATTTTAGACACAATAAATTTGTGATTATTCCTTTCTATTTTTGATTTACCTAAAAAAATTAGTGATTAATGTTAAACTAGATAAAATAGAGCCTTTGCTACACCAAGGTCTCATCCTTATACTATTTCAAGAAGTCAAATCTATTTTCTCCAAGTTTATACCCATCCTAAATAACACTTTAGTGGATTTGGGGTTTTCTAGTATAGGATCCTAAAATATGGTCATGCCTAATTTAGGGAAGGCCATTGAAACCCCTAAATTTGTAGTTATCAACGTGCCCTTGGAAGAAAAAGAGATATCAGGAAGGGAGTTATAGTCAAGAGGAACTATGAGTGAAAACAAAGAGTGTCTTGATGGGAAGTTCAGATATGATAAGTTTAAAAATGTTAAAATAGGAAAATAACCCCTAGGATGCTCTATTTATATGAATAATAAAGGTGATATGAAGATTAATTATTCCTTAGAAGGAGATGGAATATTAAATCCTTGTGAAAATATGATTTCCCAATAGAAAGATTCTATCCAGATATTAGATGAAGATATTATTGATAAGGTGTTAAAGAATAAATATGAGGAAATTTAAAATTCTAAAGAGTAGGAAAAATAGAAATTTCCTAGGGGTAAGGAGTAAAAAATAAGTATTGAGAAGATGCATAATAGAATTGACCTTATTGAGAAGGATTATCACTTGCAATAGTTAATAAGTTTATGACTAAGAATGGAAGAATGAATAATAATATAGAAATCCTGCATCATCAACTAAATGGAGAAAAACACCAGCCTAAATTTAGGTATCCAATTAACAAAGATGTATGGGCCTAAACATATAGCATGTGTGAACTTAAGGAGGAGATGAAAAACCTAAAGGAAGAAAAAGGCAAAATGGAAATAGACCACAAATTTCTTAATTAAAATTAAAAAAAGGCATTTACTTAAGCATGAATACCATAAAAAATTGTGATATTAGTATATTCATGCTTTAGGAAGGTATAAGGAAAATGAAAAATATTACTAAAGAAGAATACCCAAGCAAAATAACTAGGAGTTAGAGTAAAGGCAAATAGGTTGAAGATAAAGACATGGATCTGGTCATGGTAGAAGACCACCTTTTTTTTTTAAAAGAATAATGGGAAACAAATCATACCTTGAATGGACTCTTTACTTGTTAATCTTAAATTTCCATGTAACTCTTTACTATTTGTTAGTTGTTAGTTTGTTGTTGTTTCCCTTTGCTTCTAGATTGTTAGCTCGACCCTTAATGTTGCCCTACCATGCTTCATGACCCAAGATTTTTTACTCTTTTTTTATCCTTTTTTTTCAATTATAAAAGGGTTTAGTTAATTTCAAAAACCCACTTTTACCTTATAATAAAAAATAAAAAAACTTATACATTGAGTAGAAAAATAGTTGTAGCCACATTTTTCTAGTTCTAAATGTCATGCTTTTCCTTTCCCTATTATCTCATATGAAGCTATTTTTTTTAATGTCAATCTATCCTAAGATTTTTTCATAATTATATTATAGGCATGAACATAAAATTGACCTATGACTCTCTTGTATATCCACATAGATTTCTTCCTATATGTTATTATTCATATATATTATCAACCCTTTTCTTTTGATTGTCTCTCTCCATCCTCAAGGCAACCCTTTCAATATAGTTAATTAATATTTCATCTAATTATATCACAATTAATCCTTATTTAAATAGGAAATCCACTACTTCCTACACATATTCCAGTCATGATAATATTTATTTAATATATCTTTTGTGGCTATTCTCACTCTTGCTGGAATTTATCTTTTACAATCTTTATCATTTTTACCATCAAAATTATCCCTTCATGGTTCATTCTCATGGGTCATAATAAATTTCATTTGATAAGGTTTTATTCATCAACAATAAATATAACACCCTCATCATGGTTTCTAAGTCCATTCTAGAAACCTAAGGTATCAACCCTTAGCTTGGTGATCCATATTATTAACAACAAAACAATGAATAAGGTTAAAATTAAATTATATGTACATATTATAATAAATTAATAATAATTAAGTTGAAATAATTATAGTAGGAGATGCATGTACTTTTCATCTTGCATGGGAAGTTATAAGAGAATGCCTCAGAAGATAATCATCAACATCAAACTATACTTTTTCATCTTAGTTTTTTGTTTAAATAAAAAATAAATAAAATGAATTTAGTTAACATAAAAAATATGTTTCCTTAATACTTATAAATAACAATCAACACATGTGCCTTGTAACTAAAAAATGTTAGAAAAATAAACCAAAATAAACTTATATATCTCAATACTTACCAATGGATTCTCACCCATATCAAAATGTTGTATATACGAGGAGGAGTTCCTTTTAAGGTCATATTGAATTTCCCCTCATATAACCTATGAGGAGCCAAGGAGGCTACACCATATGTAAATAATTGATGTAACCTTTAGGAAAAACCTTTCTTCCTTTTATATCATTCCTTTACCATTCAAAATGTTTCCTCATTGTAAACAAAAATTAATATTTGAAAATATATGGAAATCATTGTAATTTATTAAAATAAAAAGTTAAAATAATTCATCAGTTTATGTCAGATAGTGTAAAAAATTACACAAGCATTCTATTTACTTATTTTGTGATTAATGTGATCTAAATAAGATAAAACTATGAATATTTAAATTGTATAAAATAAATAAATAATCATATAAATCTAAATGTAAAAAGGTAAACTAATATTACACTTGCTATATTTAGAAATGACAAAGCAATGGAGGAGAGGCACACTTAGATTAATTCTATTTTTGAAATGCATTATGTTTGTCATTGTCTCTAAAATGAATCTACATCTACTTTATAACAATTCAAATTAGGAAACATGAACTCAAACTTAATGCATAAATTGATGGTTAAGCTCATAACCCTATGATGATTGGTTCCATCAAGGATCTATCGATATCATCTCAATTGACTATGCAACTTTGTCATTCCTTAGACTTTTAGGCCTACACATGTAGAGACCTATTATGTGAGCATTCAACCTTTGTCTTGTGTGCTAATACCTATTTTTATTATCCTTATTTTGAATTCAGAATCACACTTTTGAAATAAGATGACCCTTGAAAGGGGCTAGTAAGTTTGGTTGAACTGTCATGACCTCATGTTTTATGCATTAGTTTATCCTTGAGACATTATGTTGATGTTTAGTTGGACACTATTTAACATTCTAATTTATTACAATCACTATTAATTTTAATCAATAGATTATGTTATTGTTATTATTAGCTTCTTGATGTGACTTAACACTGAGATTATATAATGTTGACATGACAACATCTTAGATGTTTTATATTGACATATTTGATATTTAATTCAATACAAAATTTCCTTTATCATAATGGATATTTATATCTTATTCAGATTATATTAACATCCTATTTTGGTTATTGCAGGAACATGTTAATGAGCTAGGTTGGTAGTGGATTTTGGTAGCAACGGATGTGAGGGTAATAAAGAACTAGAAGAGAATTAACCATTAATCTGAGCCATGGTTGATTCTACACTTTTCTTTTTATCATTTTTTTTATTTGAGTGGTTCTTTCATTATTCTTGTCACTCTTCATTTTTATCTTGTGCAGACTTGGTCTAGTCTTCATAACACAGTTAAGTCTTGTCTTTATGTCTAAATTAACTTATCATTTTAGTTTGCCTTATTTTGCTTCATGATTGAAGTTTATCTTGGGAAAAATCTTTGACTAAGTTATTTGTATCTTAATTGGTTGAGTTGTCTTTTATTATTAGTTTCCTTTCTAGGACTCTATTTGGTGTTTGCATTGATATTATTATCTTTGTGAGTTGGTTGCTTTTATGTTGCTTAAAATTTAACCTTGGGAATGCCTTCTTTCATGGTGGTCATATTTGTTATGTCTAGGGGTCTGGACCCTTTAAAAGGGGGGACTGTGACTAGACTATGGTGTGATCAATAGTTATTTTTTTGAGTAAGTTGGGGTTGACCTTAATGAAAAATTAGGTCATGATGGCTCAATATTTGAATTCATCAGCCATCAAGTAATGTTTTTGGGACTCTTTTGGTTATTTTGGTTTTTTATTGAGAAAAACAAGACCCTAAGTCAATGCTATTATTTTTTTTCATGGAAAACATGAGAGCTTAGCGTAAGGGTTAGTTTAATTTATGAGTTTGTTTGGCCATTTGATGAGTTGTATTTGATTTAAGACTTGATGAAGTTGTGGGGGAAATGGTTCGGATGTGTTGGCCCATATTTGTAGATTTTCATGGCTAGAATGTAGATAGTGGTGATTTTTAGTGGCATCCACAGGAATTTATAAGAACTCAGAATGGGGGCATAAGAGAATATAAGGGTAACTCTCTTTAGTCATGATGTCTACATTCTGGGTGATTTTCAAATAATTTGTTTTGTTAGTTTTATTATTTTTAGTCAATAAAAGCTTTTAGTAGCTCATGAGTTTCATGGTAGGTGCAATAAGAAGTCGTGTGACTTCTCAACATAACTACATTGTACTATTTTATCCATTATAAGGGATGACTAAGATGGGTTTTGTGGTTAAGTTAATTTAAACTATTTTATAACATGGGTATGTTGGGTTTTGAGGGATTTTGTTAAAACATAGTTTTGTTATTTTTGTGAGAGATAGAATGGGATTAATTTTGCTGAGTTATTTCTTTTCATTAGTAAGGGCTTGAATGATATTTTGACTGGTTTTAGTCATTTTTAATGCATTATGGTTTGTTATGTTGGTTTATTCATGATGCTAGCTATGTAGTTTGAATTCATTTTAGTCTAGGGTTTCATTTTCTCTGGAAAGAAATCTATCATTTATTTCAGCCATGATGGTGCTCAATTTTTAATTGTTTACTTTGGCTTTTGACTTATGTTCTCTCTCTTTGGCTTTGGATTCACTATGAGCATAATCAGACTTGATTTGAATTTAATGGGGTTTAATATTTAAGTCTACCTAAAGAATTTGATTCAAAATCCTAATTGTGATATCAAATTTTAGTCCTTTTAGTTGAATATGTTGATATGTGGTTATGGTTGTGCTTATTTCATGAAATATTATTTTTATAAATAGTTGTCGAAAATATGTTGGCTAGGTTGTTGTTCTATTCAATCACTATTTTATTTTTTTAATTTTATATTGAAAGGAGTAGTGAATATGAGTTACTTAAGATGTTATGGATAAAAATAAGATAATTGTGTAATCATCATTCAATCAGCACAAGGTTAACGTTGATGGATTTGATGTTATTATAATCATTAAACCTAAGAAGGTCAATTGATAAAGCCTCTCAACTTATTGATAACATCTGTACTAAGTTGTAGGCACTTGAACCTTTAATGGATTAGATTGGTCCAATTCTTTTATAAAGTTGCATTTGATATTTATATTTCTTATTGTTCTTGATATTTGTCTATGTTAGGAAAATTAGTGTTCACATGATTTACTGTATGGTAAATTAATATTTACATTGTTAGTCATTTATCATGTGGTAAATATATTAGATTATTATTTGTTAATGACCATATGGTTAATATGGTAATATAATTATTATTGGTTAGTCATATATATGTATATATATATAGTTATAACAAACAATATATTATGAATAATTTATTGTTTAGAGTTATATTGTTATGAAACAACAATATAACACATATAGCTTTAATATGGTTAGTGAGGTTTGTTAGGGATAAGGAGAGATATTGGAGGAGAAGATATGCTCTCCATAATTAAAGGAAGTCTTTCCTATATAATTGTATGTCCCAGATGAAATATGTAATAGAGAATATAGTGTGTAATAGAGAAGAGAATAATATATTGTGTATTCAAATATTTTCCTGTGTACTCTGTGTGTTCCAATTCTATTAAATTTTTACATGAGTTAAAACTTGGTATAAGCTCATCCAAAAGACAATAGTGGTATCAAAGTAGGATATGGAGTCCTGAGACATTATAGAGGGTAAAACCATTGTTGTTCTTGACTACCTCAATTGGTGAAGAAAGCATAATACTCATTGCTATATTAGAGAGGATTCCAACAACCTGTATAATGGCAAGGAGAGGTCTAAAGGAAGCTTTATCATCATATAATAGTGTGTGAGAATTAGTCTATAGGAAAATCAAAGCTTTTTATGGTGAGTCAAGCCATGGATCATGGATAGATTATACAAATAGAAGCTATTATCCTCAGTGTAAAAAAAGGTGCAATCAAGCATTTTAGATTTGAATAGCTCAAGTGTCTACCATTTTGATAGAGACTTAGCTAATGAGTCTATTTGCATTGATCAAATTATTTCAAAACTAGATCTATGCATGAATGATATTATATACACTTATATGCATAGATATAAGTATAGTTGATGAATTACATGTTGCTTAGTATGTTCATGGATAAATAAATCCATGGCATTCACTACATACTCCATTCTTTCATATACAATTCATGCAATAATATTTAGAGTTTTATGTGCTTCTGTGAATATTAAGGATAAGTTATAATACCCTATCTATAATACAACATATTCTCTTTACGTCACTGTGTGATGGATCAACTCGACCTATGTTACACTTAATTCAATAGATCCTCTATCTTCGACATCATCTATGTGTTCATGTTGTTTTGAAGTCTTCCCATACATATAAAGTTGTTAGTTTAGTAGTTTATTATTTAATTTATTTACATATACTTTAGGTACTATGATTATATTAAATTAGTCTATTTGTATGGTCTAGTGTTAAGTCTTTATGATTCATTTCATATTTAAGAGTTTAATAAGGTTAATATTAAATTGTCAAATTTTTAATAATAACATTTTGCTATATTAATGATTAATAGTGTTAATTATGTGTTAATTTTCTAGGTTATCAAAATAATAATGAGTCATTATCAAAATTTATCATTGTATATTGATATTATCTCATCAATTTTGATAATAGAGTCATCAATGTCAATTTTTTTTATTGTAATGGATGCATTTTTAGTGGAAACCAACATCAAACTAGTTGTGCATTATGGAAACTGTTATGAAAATAAACCCACTGTGGAAATTGTTGAGCCTCAAAGCCAAATGTGCTGAGTAAGTAGTGAAAAGGAGGTTAGAGAGAATGGAGAAAGGAGGTGTTTTAGTGACCTCTCATTAGTCATCGATGATGTGGATGTACTTTTTTTATGGTGACTTGTATATGTGTTTATTCCTAATGTAGTCCCCCAATGTAAACATATAGTGGAAAAACAAAAGACAAGTAACATCATGATACTTGTATAGGTTGAATACTAAGATGTGTTCCAGTTCATACCAAGGTTTGTGGTAAACCTTTTTAAAACCATTTATGTAAGGTTAGGAAAATTCATGTTCACATGATTTACCATATGGTAAATTAGTATTTACATTATTAGTTATTTACCGTGTGATAAATACTATTAGGTTATTGTTTGTAAATTACCATATAGTTAATATGGTGATTTAGTTATTATTGGTTAGTCATATATATATATATATATGTATTGTTATAACAAATAATATATTATGAATAGTTTATTATTTAGAGTTATATTATTATGAAACAATATAATAACACATATAACTTTAATATAGCTAGTGAGGTTTGTTAGGGATATAGGGAGATATTGGAGGAAATATGATTTTCATAAATATATGAAATATTTCTTATATAATTGTATGTCTTGGATGAACTATGTAATAGAGAATATAATATTAATAGAGAAAAGAATAATATATCATGTATTCAAACATTTTCCAGTGTACTCTTTGTGTTTTGACTCCATTAAATCTTTGCATGAGTTAAATCTTGGTATAAGATCATCCAAAAGCTATTAGTTTGTTGGATATTTTGTCAGATCATAATCGCCAATCATTCTTTTTACCTTTCTATTTCATCTCTGCTATCTAACTCCACATCTAACCGATGGATGGGGTGGTTAGGGCCAATAATGGAGGGTTCATTGGGGTGGAAGGGTTGGCATGTCCTCATGTTGTTGAAGCTTTTTGGAAATGCATTAGTTTCATTTGGTGGAATTTAAATATTGATATGATTAGTTAATTATTTTTGGAATGTAATGCTATTATAACATAAACGTTGTTATTTTAATGTATGATGTATGACCTAGTATGTAAGGAATATGATTCATTCCATATAAATGTTATTAGTAGTTGTTATTTAGTCAAATACTGGCATTATGTATACAAAATTAAATTTGACTATTGATTAATCATTGTAGCTCTTTAAATTTATGAACTTGAGTTTATAGTCATCAAGGTAAATGGTAAACTTATTCATCTTTTTTTAAGGAATTAAGTGTTGATTAATATTGTAATTATTTTGACATTATATTAGAAAGAATGTTGTGTTGTTGTTAACAAAAGGCTAATGAAAAAATTGAGTTGGATTTTAAGGATGAATATTAGATTGCTTAAAAGGAGTTAAAAGTTTTATTCACTTGTCTGTGTGTTTTTGCTTACTTTTGATATGTGGGAAAAATTTTAGATAAATATTTAAATTTTCTCATGTTAAACACACACACACACACACACACACACACACACACACACACACACACACACACACACACACACACACACACACACACACACACACACACACACACACACACACACACACACACACACACACACACACACACACACACACACACACGCATGCACGCACGCACACACACGCACACACACACACACGCGCGCGCACGCACGCACGCACACACACACACACACACACACACACACACACACACACACACACACACACACACACACACACACACACACACACACACACACACACACACACACACACACACACACACACACACACACACACACACACACACACACACGATGTTGGTACTAAGTGTGGAATTTCTATATTAATAATATATCTAGATTGTGGAAACTTCAAGTTTTGAAATTTACACAATAATTAGTGTATAAGTATCTTTGGTGTTGTCACTTTTGTAATGGATCGAAAGACTATTGTGTTATTGTTAACAAAAAGATAATGAAAAAATTGAGTTGGATTTTAAGGATGAATATTAGATTGCTTAGAAAGAGTTAAAAGTTTTATTTATTTGTCTATGTGTTTTGATTACTTGTGATATGTGAGAAAAGTTTTAGATAAATATTTGAATTATCTCATATTAAAATTATATATATATATATATATATATATATATATATATATATATATATATATATATATATATATATATATATATATATATATATATATTATTGTTAAACAAGTGTAGTTCATGAAAGGAAGATAATTTTGTATTCCTGTAAATATGTTTGATTCAGCTTATATATATATATATATATATATATATATATATATATATGTAATTGTTAAACAAGAGTAGTTCATGAAAGGAAGATAATTTTGTATTCGTGTAAATATGTTTGATTCAGCTTTAACCAATTTATCATTTAAGATAAATGGGAACTATTATATTATTTTTCCATCTAGTATAGATGACCAACTTTACTTGTCTAAAATAGGCATAAAATACATTATGAATTTTAGTAACAGTTGTAGACAATTATCATTGCTCTTATTTAAAGATAATTGATAAATGAATAACTAGTTAAGTTATTGCTTTGTAGAAGAAAAGTAATCTATTTCCATCATTGATTATCCTTTCATAAAAAGTTAATGGTTGCAAATTATGATAGTTTTAGAGAAATGACCAATTATTGCATCATTTAAGATTGAGCTTGAATAGATGAAAGAAATATTGAAAATTAAAAGTTGTCATAATGCATAAGTTTAATAAGCATGGTTATTGAAACATCAACTTATTGTTGTGTTTTCCATTGCATTTTTGACAATCAATAAACTTGTATTAATCACTAGTTAGTGTGAATAACATGCAATGGTAATTGAATAATGAACATATGAAAAATGGAAAGGATATAGTAATTATTTACTATATAATAACTACTAGAAGGTTGAAATTTATAACTGCTTGATTTCCTCTTTTATTGTTAAATAATTCAACTAGGAACACCAAGCTATGTTCTTAGCCACGTGACACCTACTCTTGTGATAATTTTCATAAACAATAAGAATAGTTAATTCTCTAATGCCTTTCGATTGATTAAATGGAATTTGGAGATAGATGTTGTGTTCTAAATGTGTGAATAATATCATTGGTATATAGAGTAAAGATTTTTTTCATGATCCTAGAACCTTAGATTGTGTCTAAGTGATTCAACACGTAACATTTATTGGAATCATTAGCTTACCTGTAGACTATAAATTAATTATTATTCAGATTATCTAATTTTATATTATGTTTTTGAGATAATTTAAAAATTAATAATTTCTATTGGTGTTGATTGGTGTATTAAAATATGCATTTAATAACTCTCTTCTTTTAATTGCTTAAATACACCATTTGAATAAGTTGGAGGTTAAACTTCTAGTTGCCTATTTTTAGTATCCTTATTGAGGTCAAAAAGTTTATCATATATGAACCTTGACCTAGATTGTATTATATCAGTCTCAAAACTTGGGTAAGGTCAAGAGTTTTTAAATTGTCCTATTAGGAAGACCATAGAGAACATATTCAAATTTGAACTTATGAGTGTATGTTAAGTACGCCGATATGCCCCAATATGCATATCTAATCCAAACAACTATCTTCCTTATGGAATCCTTTAAGAGTTTTAAACCTCAGTTAAGTACCTATATTTGAACTAACATAGTGATGGTCCTAATCACACTAGTAATATATTTTTATCTCTTGAGTCATATCCATTTTTACTGTAGACACATGTGGATCTTTGTATTTTTTTTAAAAATGGGTTGTAACATTTTGGTATCATAGCATGGTTTTCTAATTTAGGGAACTTTTGGAGAGTTTACTTATTTATATACCTAGGTTATTGTTCTGTGACACTTAAAGATGATTATAAAATGATCTAGTGGTATTGACAACAACAAAAATCAAGGTAATGAAAACCTTGGTAGAGGTAGGAGTAGAGGTAGAGGACATTGAAACTAAAATCTCAAACAAGGAAGAGGAACCTCCACTTAACAATGATGCTAGTACATTGAGGATCCCAATGCCAATATTGTTGGGGTAATCTAACTATCAATCGTGAGGACATATTCAATGGTATTTTAACAACCTTGAATGCTTTGCAAAGTAATTTGGAAAATTAATAATGTAGATTGAATAACATTGAGGGTGTTTCCTAGGAAGAGTTACCCAGGTTAGATGAAGGCCAAGGAGGTGAACAAGTACTCCAAGAGTTACCATTAATGATGGTTGAACCCATCATCAAGGAAATCAAAAATATTCCACCACCTACCTTTTTAGGTGAGAAATATGATGATGTGGTTGACACATGGTTAGTCCATTTCTAGAAATATTTTAATCTACATAACATGCCCTCAAATGTGAAGTCAAGGGTATCAACTTATCAACTGGTTGGAGCTACAACATTATTGTGAAATTATCTTTGTGGTGACACTTACCTAGCTTATTTTTGAGAGGTAGTTCTATAAAAGGTATATGAGTGCCAATTTTAAAGAACAAAAGATAACTTATTTTTATTTGTTGAATCAAGAGAATAAGATTATATCTGAATATGAAAACAAGTTTCTAAATATGTTGTGTCATGTGAATTATATGCATGATGGGGATACTAAGTAATAAAGTTTAAGTTGGGATTGAAATAAATATTGATGCATGATGTCAATATGACCAACCCAAAAACTTTGGTAGCTACCATTCAGTCTGCTCATTGGGCAAAAAAGAAGGAAAATTCTCAGTAAAAAATGAGACAAGATTTTAAATTGAATAGGTAGTAATCCATGATAAAGAATATTTCCCCCAAGACTAATAAATTTAAGAAATATGATCAGAATCATAGGTTAAATAGGAGTAACAGTGGTTTTAATAAATTTTAAGGACAAAACAAATACTTTAAAAATCAAAATTTTCTTAAATTTAGGAATTTCAAGAAAAATTAGAACCAAGGTAATCAATGTGTACCTACCACTAGGGTAAATACTATTACGATACCACCCCTAAAGTGTATTGAATGATGGTAATGTGGTAATAACAACTACTGAAAAGACTAGCCTAAGCTGAACCTTGGGAAATCATCTAATCATAGGGTGTATATAGTGTTAGATAATATAAATGTTGATTTTTAATCCACTCCTATTGAAACTAGAGGTACTATAGTTGGTTTTTATTTGAATTTTGGTTGATTATAGTGTAATGGATTATTTCATTTCTCATTTTGTTGTTGATAAATGTAAATTTAATCATGTTATTCTAAGAGAAGGTTGGGAGATCGAGTTTGGTATATGAAAAAGGGTGTCAGTTTATAAATGATTAGAATAATTGGACCTTGACTTAGGTGTTTTTTGAACCAATGTAAATCTATTTTTAACATCTATAGGGTCTTAATATCTCATTCTTGGAATGAATTTGTTTCATAAATACAAAGCCACACTTGACTTTTTTAGAAAAGTTGTGAAATGTTATGATGTTTTGGTAAAAATCATGAACATCTAAGTTATTCACAAACCTAGAGCACAAAAGTTACTTTCAACCTTGTAGTTAAAAAAGGTTTTACAAAAAGGTTGTAAACTCAATGTTGTCTAAATTGAGAAGCCACCAGAGATAAGGAACCCATTTATCAATATTTTCCTTTATTAAATAAAATTTTAGATGCATTTCCTAAAAAACTACCTAGACTCCCTTCTAGGCATGAGTTTGACTTTTCCATTGATATTATGCCAAGAGCTACCCCTGTATATAAAGCTCACTATCATATGAATGTGGTTGATCTATAGAAACTAAAAGTTTAGTTACATGAAATATTAGACAATGGAAGAATCAATCCATGTGTGTTTCCTTAGGGTGCTCCTATTATTTTTATGAAAAATAAGGATAGAATGCTTAGGCTATATGTTGATTACTGCATGCTTAATAAGGTCACAATAAAAAATTATTATATTTTACCTAGGATAGATGATTGTTTGACCAATTAAGGTTACAACAGTATTTTCTAAAGATTAAATTGAGATTAGGTTATCATCAACTAAAAATCAAGGAAGAGGATATCCATAAATTAACTTTATATACTCAGTATGGTAATTACAAGTTTATAGTAATGCCTTTTGACTTAACAAATGCACTAGATGCATTTATGATTTTAATGAATAGTTTTTTCAAGGATTGTTTTGACAAACTTGTTCTTGTTTTCATAGATGACATATTGATCTATTATAAGAATGTAGCTAAGCATACACAGACTTGAATTTAGTCTTTCAGATACTAACGTACCATAAGCTTTTGGGAAACTTTCTAAATGTGACTCCTTTTAGTCTAAAATTTATTATTAATGTACATCATCTCTAAGGATGGCATTGTCATAGACCTAAAATAGATAAAATTTATCCAAGAATGCATGCCCCTAAAAACATACATGAAGAACACAAATTTATGGGCTTGGTTGGTTACTACAGGATATTTATGGAAAATTTTCCCAGCTTGGCCAATCCTATAACTTCCTTGCAGCACAAGGGTAAGAAGTTTATTTGGACTTATCAGTGTGAAGAGGATTTTAATAATATTTAAGAGATGTTAACTACAACACATGTACTTATTATTCCAAATCCTAATGGTAATTTTAAAATCTAGGCTGACACCTCTAAATAGTGTTTTGGTGGTATTCTTATGTAGGATGGCAAGGTTGTGGCCTACGCGTCATGTAAACTCAAAGAACATGAAAGGAATTATCCTAGTAATGATTTAGAGATTTTTTCCATTATGCATGCTCTTAAGTAATGGAAACATTTTTTGTTGGGAAAACATTTAAAAGTGAAATTTGATCATCTTATCCTACAATAGTTATTTTACTAGGATGATCTCAATACTCGACAATGTGGGTGGCTTAAATTTGTGAGTAATTTTGATATAGACATTGATTATGTGAAAGGTAAGAAAAATTGTGTTGCTAATTGTCTCAATCGATGCATGTATTTCAATGCATTATTTATTTTATAAGGAAATTTTAGAACCACTATTTTAGAATAATAGCTTACTGATGAATTCTGCCAAGAAGTAAGAGTAAGTTTGGATGATGAGACTTTAGCAAAGAAATTTGATGATTTTTTTGTTTAAATTAATGGCTTGGTACAACAAAAAATATAATTTATGTTCCCAAATAAGGGGACTTACGCAATTTAGTTTTGAAATAGGTACATACAACACCTTATTTTGTTCATCTTATTGTCATGAAAATGACACATGAGATGAAAATGAATTATTTTTTGCTTGTATTAAAACATAATGTTTCTGATTTTATGGAAAAATGTTTAAAATGTCAGTGAGTGAAGGTTGAACATTGTCATATAGGAGGTTTTTTATATCATCATACAATTCCATAAGGTAAGTGTGTTGTTGTTTCTTTTTTTTTTATTTCTGGTTTACTAAAATCTTGCAGTAAGCATGACACTATTTTGGTGGTAATTGATAAATTTACTAATATTGATCACATCATTACAAAAAATTTGATTGATGATAATTTTTTGTTTGTATAACAATTTGTGAAAAAAATAGTTTGATTGCATGGCATGCTAGAAGTCATTATCTTTGATAGAGATATGTTGTTTACTTTAGGGTAGGAGAGGGTGGCTATAACTATCAGTGAAAAGGCCTATTTCTAGTCCCCCTCAACCTATTGAGTGCCAAATATATCTATATATCCTCCCTCTACTATTGGTTGAGTACCTGTTATAGCCATAACTGCCCCCACACATTTTGGAACTCAATTAAATTTCATCTCCTCTTACCAATGGGAAATGGATGGTCAAACATATATACTCAAGTAAGTTGTGTAAGACATGCTACAAATGTATGTGATGGATTAAAAAACTAAGTGGGAATATTTCCTACATTTGGTTTAATTTGCATATAATAATTGATATCACTCTGTGATTAAAATAGCTCCCTTTGAAGATTTGTATGGGCATAAAAGTAGAACCCCACTTAGATTGGACATTTTAGAAAATAGAACTATTGTTGGCTTAGATGTTTTATAGGAATATGATAAACAAATGGATCTGATATGCCAAAATATGAAAACTACTTTAAATAGGAAAAATAGCTATGATGACTTCAAGGGAACACCCCAGGAATTTAATCTTAGTGAAAAAGTTTTTTTCATGTTAGACCCCATAAAAGTTAAATCAATTTTGATAAGACTTCAAAGTTGGACCCACATTTTTTTGAACCTTTGACATTATGGAAAAGATTAGTCCTATTGCTTATTGATTATCCCTTCCTCCTTCTTTGTCTAGGATTCATGACAAGTTTCATTTTTATTTATTAAATAACTATATACTTGATCCTTCACATGTCTTGGATTAGAAAAATATTCAGGTTTCAAAAAAGATGAACTTTGAACCTGTGAGGATCCTTGACCATCATAGTGTTAAACTATGAAACATAGATATTTTTAAAAATCTAGTCCAATGAGATCTATTGAGTGAAAGAAATTCTACTTGGGAAGATGCACATCTTCTTAGACAACATTATTATTCATTATTTTAGTCACCAGGATGACTCCTATTTAAGAGGGGGAGGATATCATGACATCATATTTTATGCATTGATTTCTCCTTGAGACTTTATGATAATGTTCATTTGGACACTATTTAGCTTTCTAATTTATTATTGACTATTAATTTGATTTAGTACATTATGTTACTATTATAATTAGCTTCTTAATGTGACTTATCATTGAGATTATATGATGTTGACATGACAGTATCTTAGATGTTTTATATTAAAATATTTGATATTCAATTAAATTTAGAATTTAATTTATCATAATAGATATTTATACCTTGTTTATATACTTTTGATGTCCTATTTTAGTGATTACATGAACAAGTTAATGAGCAAGATTGGCGGTCAATTTTGGTGGTAGATTTTGGTAGCAACATATGTGAGGGTAATAAATAAATGGAAGATAATTGACTATTAATTTGAACCATGATTAATTGTGAGTTTTTATTTCATCTTTTTTTATCTGAGTGGTTCTTTCATCATTCTCATCATTTTTCAATTTTATCTTATGCATACTTGGTCTAGTCTTTGTAACATAATTAAGTCTTGTCTTTATGATCAACTTAAATTATTAGTTTAGTTTTCTTTTCTTTTTTCTTCTTGATTGATGTTTATCTTGGGAAAGGTATTTGAATAAATTTTTTGTATCTTGATTGATATAATTATCTTTAATTTCATGCCCCCTCATTAACACTCTATTTGGTGTTTGCATTATTGTTATTGTCTTTGCGAGGTGGTTGTTTTCTTTGTTTCTTATTAACTTTAACCATGAGATTGACTTGTTTCATGATGGTCATATTTTTTTATGTCTAGGAGTCTTAACCCTTTGAAAAGGGAGATAGTGACTAGACCATGTTGTGATCATTAGTTATTTTGTTGAGCAAGGGGGTTGACCTTAATGAAAAATTATGTCATGATGGCTCAATATTTAAAGGCATTGGCCATTAAGGAGCTTCTTTGGGACTCTTTTAGGTATTTTGGTTTTTTCTTGAGAAAAACATGACCCTAGGTCAATGTTACTGGGTAATTTCTATGGAAACCATAAGAGCTTAGATTAATGTTTTATTTTGTTTATGGGTTTATTTGGCCATTTGGGCTATTGCATTTTCTCCAATACTTGATGAAGTTATGTGGAAAATGGTCTCATGTCGGCCCACATTCAAAAAATTTCACAGATAGAGTGTAGACAATAGTGATTTTTAATGGTGTCCATAGGAGTTCATTATAAACTCAGATCATGGACACAAGAGAGAAAAACTAACTGGAATAGAAGGGAAAATCTCATTTGTCATAATTATCTACATTCTAGGTGATTTTAAAGTAAGCCACTTTGTTAGTTTTGTTTTTTTCAATCAATAAATTCTTACAATAGGTCATGAGTTACACAATAGGTTCAATAGGAAGTTGTGTGACTTCCCAATGGACCTATATTACACTATTGTATCCATTTTGAAGGATGACTAAGATGGGTTTTATGGTTAAGTTATTTTTAGCTACTCTATTGTGTGGGTATGTTGGGTTTTCGAGGTTTTTTATTAGAATGTAGTTCTATTATTTTTGTGAGAGCTCAAATGGAGTGAATTTTGTTGAATTGCTTATTTTATTAGTAAGGGATCAAATGGTATTTTGACTAGTTGTAGTCACTTTTGATGCATTGAGGTTTGTTGTGTTGGTTTCTTCATGATGTCAACTATCTAGTTCAACTTGAGTTTTGGTATAGAGTTTCATTTTATTTGGAAAGAACTGTGTCATTTATTTTATCCATGATGATGCTCAATTTTTAATTATTTACTTTGGATTTTAACTCTTGTTCTCTCTCTTTAGATTTGGATTCACTATGAACATAGTTAGATTCAATTTACATTTAATGGGGTATAAGATTAAAGTCTACCTTAATAATTTGATTCAAATTCATAAATTTATTTTGATTTTTAGTCCTTTTAATTGAATATGTCGATCCATGGATTTTATTGTGTTTATATCTTGAAATCTTATTTTTATAAAAAGTTATAGAAAATATGTTAGTTGAGTTATAGTTATGCTTGATTTCTATTTTATGTTTTTGATTTTGGATTGAATGGAGGATTTAATATGAGTTACTTACAATGTTATGGATAAAATAGGATACTTGTATGATCTCATTCAAGTATTAAGAGGTTGACATTGATGTATTTGATGTTATTATAAACATTAAACCCATGAAGGGCAATCACTAAATCCTCTTAGCTTATTGATAGTATATAGAATAAGTCGTGGGAACTTGACCCTTAAATGAATTAGATTGGTCCAATTTTTTTCTAAGGTTGCATTTGAGATTTATGCTTCTTATTATTCTTGTTGTTTGTATGTTGGGAATATTTTTGACTTAGAATCTCCAGTCATTTTGTTTACCTTCCTATTCCATCCCTGTTGTCTAAATCTAAATCCAATTGATGGATGCGGTGGATAAGGCAACTAATGGAGGGATCATTAGGATGGAAGGGTGGGTTTGTCCCCATGTTGTTGAGGATTGTTAGAGATGCATTAGTTTCATTTGGTGGCATTTAAAAACTAATATGTTAAGTTCATTTTTTTGGAATGTGATGTTATTTTAACATAAAGATTGTTATTCTAATGTATGATGTATGACCTAGTACACATATGATTCATTTCATATAAATGTTATTAGTAGTTATTTAATCAAATAATAGTATGATGTATACATAATTATATTTAATTATAGACTAATAATTATAGCTCTTTAAATTGATGAACCTGAGTTCATTGTTATCATGGTAAATGGTAAACTTATTCATCTCTTTTATTTAAGGAATTATGTGTTGATTAATATTGCAAGTGTTCTGACAGTATATTACATATATACATAATCATTAATTAACATTAACATAATATAATGGGTTTCCTAACAATGAAAGCTTAGATGTTGGTATTAAGTGTGGAATTTTTATATTAATAATACATTTGGATTGTGGAAAGTCCAAGTTTTGAACTTTACAAAATAATTAGTGGATAAATATCTTTGGTGATGCCAAATTTGTAATGGATTGAAACATTGTTGTGTTGTTGTTAATGAAAGGCTAATGACATAATTGAGTAAGATTTTAAGGATGAATATTAGATTGCTTAAAAAAATTTAGAAGCTTTATTTATTTGTCTTAGATATTTGAATTATCTCATATATATATATATATATATATATATATATATATATATATATATATATATATGTATATATATATATATATGTATATATATGTATATATATGTATATATATATATATATACATATATATATATATATATATATATATATATATATATATATATATATATATATATATATATATATATATATATATATATATATATATATATATAGAGAGAGAGAGAGAGAGAGAGAGAGAGAGACATACATACATACATACATACATATATGTTATTGTTGAACAAGAGTAGTTCATGAAGGGAAGATTCTCATATATATATATATATATATATATATATATATATATATATATATATATATATATATATATATAGAGAGAGAGAGAGAGAGAGAGAGAGAGAGAGAGAGAGAGAGAGACATACATACATACATACATACATATATGTTATTGTTGAACAAGAGTAGTTCATGAAGGGAAGATAATGTTGTATCTATGGAAATATGCTTGATTCAACATTAACCAATTTTTTATTCAAGATAGATAAGAACTATTATATTCTTTTTATATCTGGTATAGATGGCCAACTTTCATTGTTTAAAATAAGCATAGAATACACTATGACTTTTAGTAATGGTTATAGACAATTTTCATTGCAGCTCTTATACAAACATAATTAACAAATGAGTAACTAGGCAAGTTATTACTATTTAGAAGAAAATTAATCTCTTCACATCATCGATTATCCTTTGATAATTAGGTAAGTTAGCGGTTTTAGACTATGTTAGTATTAGAGAAATGAATAATTGCTACGCCATTTAATATTAAGCTTGAATTAGTGAATGGACTCGTAAAAATGGAAATTTGTCATCATGCATAAGTTAAATAATCATGGTTATTGAAACATCAACTTATTGTTGTGTTTTCCATTGCATTTTTACAATAAATTAACTTGTATTAATCACTAAATAGTGTGAATAACATGTAATGGTAATTAAATAACAACATTATGACAATTAGGAAGGATATAGTAATTATTTACTATATAGTACCTATGGGAAGGTTGAAATTTATAACCAGTTTATTTCTTCTTTTGTCATTAAAAATTTCAGCTAGGAACACCAAGCTATGTTCATAATGATGTGCATCCATTTTTGTGGTAATGTTCATCAATAATAAGAACAATTAATTTTCTAATGCCTTCCAATTGATTAAATGGAATTTGGTGATAGAGGTTGTGTTATGAATGTGTGAATAACATCATTGGTATACATATTCAATCTAATTGTGTTATGATCTTAGAACCTTAGATCGTGCCTAAGTGATTCCATAGGTAGCAATTACTAGAAGTATTAGCTTACAACTTGTAAATCAAATATTGTTAAGATTGTCTAATTTTGTATTAATTTTTGAAAATATTTAAGAAGTAATAATTGTTTTTAATGTTGGGTGGTGAATTAAAATATATAGTTAATAACTCACTTATTTTAATTGTTTAAATAAATACTTCAACTTAGTTGGATTTTGAACTTCTGGCTACCTATTTTTAATATCCTTGTTGAGGTTAGCAAGTTGTTCTTGTATGAACCTTGACCTAGACTGTAGTATGTTAGTCTCAGCACTTGGATAAGGTTAAGAGTTTTTAAATAGTCCTATCAAGAAGATAATAAATAATGTATTCATATTTGAGATTATGAGTGTACGTTAAGTACATTGATACACCCTAATCTGCATATATAATCCAAATAATTATCTTCCTTATGGAATCATTTAAGAGTGTTTAACCTCATTTGAGTACTTGTGTTTGACCTAACATAGTTATGGTCCTAGTCACACTATTAAGAGATTAATTTATATCGAGTCATATCGATTTTATCATAGATGCATGTGGATCTCGATATTTAAAAAAAATTGGGTTGTAACATGGACAATTGTAATCACTCCCCACTGCATGACTAAGCATTCAATAGGTTGAAGAGGGTTAAAAATACATGTAGTTATCCCATCTAAGTGTTTGTATGCACTATATTTATCAATATATAATGTAATTAAATTTTTTGGTTTTAAAACTTGACATCATGAAACTTTGGCTATGTTTGTATTCAAACTTGGGTCTAGGTTTTTATATTTCTATGTCTGTGATAATTCCTCAAGTGATTACCAATTGAATTTTAAATATTTGTAGGAATCACTAAGATAGGTATAAGCTTAGGGTTGATCTTTATTTATATAGTAATATTTGAAATTTCCTACTATGATCAACCTAGTAAATGTGTCTTCACTGATCTAGTGGAGACTTCCCAATTTAAAAAATAGTAAAGTGTTCTTGAATGATATTGACAAAGATAAACATTTATGAAATATACATAATTATCCAAATATTGTTAGAAATATAATGGGAATGAAATTAAATGTTATATGATATGATAATAGTCTAAGTTGGACTCTCGATAGTTCTTCTACATACTAGGATGATGTTAAAAATGTGCATTGGTAAATTGGGTTAGCCAAGAGAATATATAGGTAGATGGATGGGGGAAAGCGCACATAAGAATAAAATGTGTATGAAAAGTACAAGTATGTCAAATTATGCCAAATTTTACATTTAAAACCAAATTTAAGTTTCTACATATACCCAATTTTAGTCTATTATTAAAAATGCAAGATTTAAAGGAGAAAAGAATAAATTTGGTAATTGTGATTTATTGCACATGTTGATAGGTATGCCCCAAATGACCCACTTTCTCTATGTAAAACCTAGGAATAAATATTTATAGATCAATATCCACTCATGTTATAAAATATGAAATTATATATTCCATTGAGTTAATTGAAGTTTAAAATAAAATTAATGAAACACTTGGGGGTATGTGAACCAAGCTGCCATTTGTTGAACTTGTTTGGAGAATGTCATGGGGTGATTATTCCCCAAGGAGATGCAACCATTAAAACCATGTGTTGATAAGTGTTAATGCCTCAGCCACCATTATAAAAGGATAAGTGATATATGTTTAGTGCTATAGAGACTTGAACCACACTATTGTAAAAATCACCATAACTCTTTTTAAGAACTGTGAATTAGGTCCATATGTAGAGGTAGAACCTTATAATAAGTATTTATTTCAAGGTCAAACCCCAAAATATGTTTTTATGTAAAAATGGAACTTGAAAATATGTTAGTATGTAAATTGAAACTTAAAATAAACCACTATAGATGGTTTTAGGTTAAAACTTCTTATATAGTACCATCATTCCATATTGATACACAATATATAAATAGAAAATATTTTCATAAATAAAATTCATGGCCCAAATATAATCCATACATACCTCAAAGTGATATATAATTCCATAATATACTTTTTATAATTTCATATAATGCCCCTCAATCTGATCAATCTCATAAATTTGATATCTCTACTCAATCTAATTTATGTGATCTATCTCAAAATGTCATAAAATATGTTAGTTGTTAAAAAGAATAATTTATAATTCCTAGCATATGTATTTATATCTAATGTGAACCATTTTAATCACATAATATGACCTAAAGTATGTATTACCTATCTTTCATGGCCTAAATATCTAAGACAAGCTCATTATATTCTCCCATTTTGATATGAATGATGAAGCATGTGAATCACTCATCTCAAAAGAAAGAGATACAAACCATGTGTTATATATAAAAATGTAATCATGTAAAATATTTATAAAAAAAATGATGATATATGTCCTAATATACATATTTAATTATTCAAGCACATATAGACATGTAATCCAAGGCAATGTGCATCTAACTCAAATCAACCACTATTTGTTTGACATTATTCTTTTATCTGTATCCCACTCTTTGAGGAATGAAGAGAAATTTTAGTGAGGAAAATAATAGACATGGATTTTGGGTCTACTAAACCTTTAGAATAAAATATATTACTTCATTCTTACTTGAGATTAACAATGCCAATATGTATGCTTGTCTCTTGTGACCTTTATTACTTGATATTGATGAGTCTCCTTGTATGAGTTGTTGAGTATATTTGTAGTTTTTTAGAGTTTTGGTGTTTTTTATATTTTATGAATGGATGTTTTTAGAAAACCCTACCCCTATTTCCATTACCTTTTTTAATTATTTTTAGTAGAGTTTCCTAGAAATTGCCATCAAAACATGCTAAGGTTTGTTTTTGTGAATTTAGTTATAGATTCAAAACTCATATGGGGATATGGAAATATAATTCATTAATTATGTTCATACTTAGTGAATATTCATTAAAACACATTTTATAACCCAGATAACATCCATTAATATAAATTAAAAAATAAAGGTGAATGAATAGGGGAAAATACACATAGAACAATGTAAAAAACATTCAACAGACCATGGGGACACCTTGAGGTAGGGGTAGAACTTATCCATGTGTTCCATAAATATCTCAATGGGGTGATTTATCTATGGATCATTTTGTGGACATTATAGACCTAGACCCACCCCCATTAAGCTTCAAATGTAGATTAATTTTTTTAAGTGATGGAGCTGAGTGGGAGAAGGATTGGGGGAAGGAATTCAAATTTTAGAGCTAAGATGGAAGAGGATTAGGGTAAAGGGGCTGATATAAAACTAGATATAACTATATTTTTGAGGCAAGAAAGTCCTATTGGGTGGGAAATAATCAAAGTGGAAGTTTGGTGTACCCTAAGTATTGAAGATAAAGATTCTATGTAGGGTTTTGCAAAAAAACTAGAGTGAAGGATTTGCAAAATATAAGGGGTAGATATGTGGGTTTTATGTTACAATTTGTAAGATTATGGGTTGGAAAAATCCCTAGAACATAATGGTGACCTTATATTAGATTTTATAGGGGGTTCCTAGATCAAAAGAGGTGATAACTATAAGTAGTAGATTTATGGGTTTTGGGTTATGTTTGGTGATACTACAGACTGATGGAATCTTTGAAATAAAATGATGGTCTTGTTATGGAGGTTTTAGATGGAATTTGGTGGAAAAATTAGAGAATTTTTTTTGATGTCTCAAAGCAATAGATTTTTAGGGTTTAAAATGTGGTGGGTGAGACATCAAATTGGCAGAAGTGTAACATTTTTTGAGTGGAAGTTTTAAGGATATCGACTAGGATACTAATATGAAAGAATGTTGGATGCACCCCAAGAACCTACTTCACCCTTTGGAGAGAATTTTCCATGTGTAAGTCTGGTGGTTATTATCTACCCTTTAAGATATTGATATTTCTTATTTTTATCATAAGGGAACTTGTTTCATATAGTCTAATGACTATTAAGTTATCTCCTTCTACTGTTGGGAAATGGAGGAAGCTTGGAGGTATCATTTTTAAATGTTTATTTTTCAAAAAACCTTATGGGTAGGAAAGTATTAAGCTAACCATGTGCTTACCCTATGTAAAAAATTATATTTAGAGGTTGATTATGGTAAAAAAAACCATTGTAGACATTATGCTACTTCCAGATGGTAGATTTTTAGGATTTTTATTTTGTTGGGAAAGACAAATTAGTTCTATGCTCCTAAAGGCTAGTTATTATTTTCATATGATCTTGTTTAACATTGGTATTATCCTATGAAAGCTTATTTCACATAGTCTATTGGATATCAAGTTTTATCCCTCTCCCATTGGGAAATGGATGAAACTTGGTTTTTTTATTTTTTACCATTTATTCATGGTGTGTGTCATTGGCAACAACCCAATGAAGGTTTTGATTATGGATAGAGGAAACCAAATTAAAATGTTTCCTTTCTATGTGGATGATAGAGGAATCCACATCAAATCACATGTATCGATGTTTGAAGAGTCCATAATAAACTTGTGGTGGACCTTGTATTAGGATTTGGTGATATTTGGTAAATCCCTTGGGGATTAAAATTGTCTTGGGATGGTGTTATCTGTATTGGGTGTCTAGATGGATCCATGCTTTAATTCATTTGGATATCTCATTTCCATGATTTAATGACTGATTGACTGAGTGGGTGTGCATGCCCACTAGTTGTGCTAGAGGTGTGTGGAGGTTTTATGAAAGAATCATAAAGACAAAAGATCAATAGAAGATCTATTATACTTCTTAATATTTATTGATTTATGGATGATTTAGTTATTTTTTAGATCATTGGGTGTGATATCCCACTTGTTGTGCTTTAATTGGGTGGAAGTTATGCAGATGACTTGATGAGATAGACAATTCAAAGAAGACTACCTATTCCTAGATGGATTTTATTCTACAACATAAAATTCAAGGATGTTCTCTTGAAGTGTGATAACTATTGTCTATATTCTCTATTCGATGAGGAGTTTCCTTCCTTGATTTTATAAGGTTGTGCCATCCTTCACACCATCTTGGTGATATGGTTGTGGGATACTTCAAACCCTCTTGGTGATATGGTTATGGGATCTACCAAACCCTCTTGTTATTGTGATTTGTTATGGTCATGGGAGCCATCAAACCCTCTTATTATGATATGGTTGTGGGAGACATCAAATGATCTTATTTTGATCTAGTATAGTTATGGGATTCTTTAAACCCTCTTGGTTGTGGGTCCTTATTTAACACCATCTCTTAGTTATGGGACTATTTATCAAAAACCTCACTTGGTCGGTTCATAGCTTCAACTTCAAAAGTGTTCACCTGTCAAATAAAACACATTAAATAGACCATCAAGAGATCTATTTATTAGAATCTCATATATGATAAATCTTTTCCTTTACAATTTTATGGTAATTATAGAGCTTTAATAAGTCTCCATTATTTCACATTCCTAACCTTTTAGTTCTATCCCAAAGGATTCCTTTCATTTTCTTATAGAATTTTTATATACAATCATATGTTGAAATACATAATTTTTTTTATAAAATAAAATAATATTAACATCGCACACTTGTCATTCATCCATACTCTATAATTTTATACTTCAAAGTCTACTACCAACACTTTCCCATACATAAACAATTGTCTCATCTCCAGACAAAGTTGTAGTAAGTGTGCCTAAGTCTGGAGTTTGTGGATTTACTTGTGCTACATTGGGGGTTTGTCTGGAATCAATGCTTATAATTATCACTTGAAGTTTCATTTAAAATTTTTCATCTTTAATGCATTACTTAGCTACCCTTTTAGGTTTTTAACTAAGCATCATACCATTATATAAACCTTTATGGGGTTTTAATAGATTAGTGTAACAAGTAAGCTATATTTTATGGGTTTTCAACTTTACTAGTCCCACTCCTAAATATTATGTCCTTCCATACTTCTACATTGTTTAAAATTTTCAAAATTATGGAATTGTAGTACATATTGAGAGGGTGGAGGCATTGACTATGAAGGTGGAGTTAATGTCAATTGTTATACTCACAGAGTTATGGGGCCATTTTTGATGATGATGTTATTATAGAGCCATATGTTGGTAGTTTATATTGTGAAAAAGGCACTTGAAAATATTTCCTTCCTCACATCTCATGAATGAGCTGGGTACGTGTGATGAACTTTGATCATCAACCATGGCAATATTAAAGTATCAAGATTTTGATTTATACCATGGTGATGAAGGATATGTAAGAATGATATAAAGATTGATTTTATCCTTGTTCAAGGGTATGATGGTGATCTTATCTATTTGATGAGCTTATAATTGATTTATGATTATATTGAAGGTCATTCGATCATCATAGGTCCACTTTTTCCCAATTATCATAGGGTAGTGCATTTCATATATCTTCATATCAATTAATTTAAAGTCCCCTCATGGAATTAGATATATGTTTTTATTTTCACTTCTCCAAACATACTAATAGGTTATACCCTAATGTAATCTATGAGACTCAATGTAACGGGGCTATAAATAAGATCAAGTCATCCAATGACCTCCCATGTAGATTGAAGATTCATATTAACTGTGTTTCCAAAGTCAAAAATAATATTTATAACTTTATATCTCAAAATTTAAATATCCATTTGGGAATTAAAATTCCATGGCTTCTTTGTTTTCACATACCAAACTACCCTCTCAATTCACTATTGTCCTAGTTTTGTGTAGTTAATAGGTTATGCAACAAGTTAGTGATATTATATGATATGTCCTCATTACATAAAGTGGTTACCAATTTTAGAACATCCATCAAATAGTAACTACTATGTATTGTCTTAGTATGTGAATAATCTACCCATATATTTTTTGCATCTCCTTCATAATCATTATGATTTTTTATATTTTATTATAGCTACTTTAATTCTGACATTAAGAACTTCCCCTTGACATGGTCTAGATACTTATCTTTTCTAAATTTTTTCATCAGAGGATCTTGTGGTATCTCCAAGGGTGTATATCCTTTCTCTTTATACTAGTTTTAAGTGACAACATGTAGATATGTAGGGTATTTAAGTTATGCATTTACCATATTCACATTGTGGACTAGTTTCTCCTTACCCTGATTATCTACGATTGAAAAATAATATTTATTAAGCTATATTAATAATCTAAAATATAAACAAAATGTTTTTTGACACATATTTTAGGGATAATTTTATGTGATATGATTATATTCACTGCATGTGTAATAGATAATAGGTTGTCTACTTTGTTTGTCACATGGATTATGATTTTAGTTGCCTCTCTAGTATCCTCCTCTATATCCCCCTTTAAATCCTCCATGTTTTTAATGAGAACCCCACCCTTTTTTTGACCCATCATATCACCCATATTATCTCTAAGGGGAAGGTGGAGTCCATCTTGCTTGTTGTGCTAGAGATGTAAAATTTCAACATTATTAGTACTATGGGGGTGGAGGTGTCCATCTAACCTGATACTAAGGTGAATAAGACATCCATCCTAAGAGACCCTAAGGTTTATACTAAGGATATTATGGAATTAACCCAAGATCATACTATATATCTTAAGTCATATCCACATTTGGGCTTGGACCTCTGGGTTTCACAACTAATAATTATTGCACAACTACCATGAAGACATTCTTGGTGATGTCTTTCATCAACTCTTGATGTGATATTAAATTATAATCATCATGATTATGGGATTTAAAAAAATAATAACACATCTTGTGCATTATTTATATGTATTACTATATAAGGTGGCACTTGGTAGTGGGATGTCCCACTATGAGACATATTTCATAGAAATTTATCTAATTTATTGAAAAATAATTCCTATGGTGTCCTTCCTTACCATACTCTGTACACATATGGATAGTTTGGGTTTGTTTATCTCATGAAATTATTCCAATTTCATACAATAAATTATATCTTATCATCTGTCTTTATATTAGGCTATATAACTTCTCCACAATATTTAAGTTGCTCAACCTAGATCATAGCTAATCAAGCATCAACCTTATAAGAGAATTATATTTGTGTAATAACAAACCATATCCTAGGTCACAGGCCTTAGATAAACCAAGGAATTTTATTTATGTCCTGAAACTAATAATTTATATGGTTTATGACATTTGAGAATCTATAGTCATATTCATAGATTGATTCTCCTTATTTTTGGCAAATTTATTTAAAGTTTTGAATGGTTCAGCTTGGGAATATATACAACTTTAACTCCCTAATGAATTTATTCTTTACATATTGTAAGGCCATTATGGTTGTATTAATTTTTTATATGAACTCTATATCTATGCCTGTCAAAGATCATATGAGGTCACACTTATTAACATCATTAATGGTGACACATTTAATTTTCCATTTCATTTCAAAGGTCAAAAAATAATGTTTAGGGTTAATAAAACCATCATAAGGTGTTAGAGTTATGAAAATTATTAATTGAGAGCCATGTTTCCTATGATTGAACCTAAAACAACTGAATGCTTTAGACTAAACTTTACTAGTGTCTTAGGATTCGATGTAGTTGTCTTTAGATTACCAATATTCCTCTTTTCTACCAATTTCTATGTTTTTACACTTAGTTTTCCAAATTTAACTATTAAATAATCAATTCACTTAACATTCCTCTCAAATTCTATAATGCTTAATCCTATTAACAAATTACGCACAGGGAATGTGTCTTCTTGGAATGAGTGAGCCTCGTTTGAGTTATCTCCCTTACTTAAACTTGAAACTACTTTATTCTATGATTTAATAATACATATTTAAGATATTTTCTTTCCTCTTCTCAAAAAAATATCCTCCTCTATAATTATTTCCTAGAACTACCTACTAGTCACTCTCATTACTTCTCTACAACCTCTCAATATTATCTTTCTTTCAGTTTCTTCTATTCACTTTCCCAATCCTCTAAATTACCTTCAATTTATTTCATGCTCTCAAATCCTTCAAGTACTCTAATTTCCCCTTTTCTATAGTCTCCAACTTATCTTGGAGGTCTATCTCCTCTTGTATTATTCAAATCATCTATTCTACTCCTCCATGTAGTTACATGAGGATCATTCTATTTATTCCATCACTTTTGTTATCATAACTCACTCTCAAGCCCAAAAAAAATATCTTCTTTTTATTTATTTACATCCTCCATCAGATTCAAGCTCCTTCTCTCAATTCCTCATCATTCATGTCCTTTAGTATGTAATCATGTAGCACCCTAGACAACTACTCCATGTCAACTAGGATTGGCACCATCACCTTCTCCATAACCAACATATTTAGAAGTATAAATAGTCATTGAATAAATTTACCTCTGATGCCTCTTGCAAATAAATCATATGAAGCTTCAAACATAATGTTAACTTGCACAATAAACTCAGTGATGTATTTGTCAGTATTAAGTTTTAGTCAATGGTCTATCGTACACATCCAATAAGTGTCCATGTTTTATATATTTTTCAAATTTTATTTTGTCTAGACAATGTGCTCTATCTCTCTCAACCTAAAGTACTAATACTCAATTATTGACAACCATGCATCTAATAGATCACCCAAATTGTACTAATTTTTTTGTAAATTTCAACATGAATGTGCTCATTTATGATTTCCTTCATAGTCCTTCCAATTAATCTAGCCTCTTCTTTTGAAAAATTTTAAATTATTTCATCCAACCATCATTCCATATCTCTTTGAACTGGTATCCATTTCATCATGTTTAAATAGCCATGCTCATCGCACCATTTTTAGTAGAGGTTTATAAAATTTCCCATCAGAATATACTAAGGTTTATTTTTTGAAATTTATATATAGATTCAAAAACTCAAATAGTGATATGGAAATACAATTCATTCATTATGTTCATACTTAGTTATTATTATTTGAAACATAGTTTATAAATTATAATCATCCATTATTTTTATATTAAGAAATAGATTCAAATGGAGTAGGGGATAAATGTGTATATAACAACACATAAGACATTGAACTAAACCATTAATAGATCTCTAAATTAGAATCTCATAAATCAAAACTCTTTTCCTTTACAATTTTAAAATATTTATAGAGCTTCAAGAAAGATCTATCACTTTGCATTCCTAACCTTTTAGTGCTGGAGTTGGACAAAATTGAGGACCAATTATATAACATCGAATGCATGAAGAAAGCCTATATGGAGTAGTGAAATCCAAAAAATAACTCATAAGGAAAAAGCTTGTATTCACAAACAAAATAATTACATAGGTAGGTACATTATTTAGGTGGAAGATAGACATGTCCTAACATCCTCATGAATGTGGGATTATCTTCCCCAATAACCTTTAATAAACCTAAGCAATCTAACTAGACCATGTAGATAAAACCACATAATGGTAAAAATCCTACACTAAAACCACCCCTTAAGCATAGCTTAAGTGGGTATAAGAATTGGGTCTAGCTAAAGGCATGATGAGGTACCCAAGTATAATGAAATTCCCCCTATAGGAGGATGATGGAGTTTCCCTAACCCAAAAAATAACCCACAAATGAAGATACTTATTCTTAGTGAAGGGTTTGGTGAATATATCAATAATTTACTCCATTATCTAGATGTAACAGAGATCAATGACTTACTCATGGATGATTTTTTGAATGAAATGCATGTGAATGTCGATATTCTTGGTCCATTGATGTTAGACCAGATTCTTGTAGATCCAAATTTTTATTTGGTTGTCATAGAAGAGGACTATTGGGTCATCAAAACTAGATGCCAAACTCAGTGAGAATTCCTTGAAGCCAAATAGACTCAATATAGGCATAATAGTTCCTCTATATTATGCATTGATTGAAGATAAATCAATAACATTCTACTTCTTATTTGACCAATTAATTGGACTAAAACCAAGGGATAAACTATAGCTTGAAGTAGAATTGAGATTCAAAATGTTGCCAATCTAATTTGAATTTATAGAACCAATTAAGTCAACATCAATGCTTGCTTCATAGTGAATCGTGAAACTATGAGTACCCTGAATATAATGGATAATCCACTTAGCTACTTTTCAATGTAGCTCATATGGTTCTTACATAAATATAGAGACCATACCCACTACATACGGAATATTAGGTCTAGTGTGTGTAAGGTAGATGAGATTGCTAACAAGTTGTTGATACAAGGTAGCATCAACCGACAGAGATGGGTAATCAACATCAAAATTTACACTAGATATAAAATGAATTAGAGATAGCTTATATTTATCCATGTCAAAATGGGAAACCAAATAAAGAGCATACTTAGATTATGAAATAGTGATCCTAGATTCAGATCGATAAATTGAAATCTTAAGGAAGTAATGTAACAAGCCCAAGTCAATCATTGAGAAACTATCAGGCAAAGTAGTTTTCATTGGTGTGATGGTGGATGAATAAATCCTTGTATTTAATAGTTCATCCACATAGAGAATTAGAATAAATAGTTAATCATCATGCCACAAAATATAGACATTCAAATCATAATGGCATCTGGTGAACCCAACTAAAAGAAAAAAAGGAGTCCATCTTGGCATACCAAGATCAAGGAGCTTATTTGAAAATGTACATAAATTTTTGAATATTGAAAACTAAGGGTAATATTCTAAAAATCCTTGTGGTTTCTCCATGTATATTTCATCTTTAAGGTCACCATGAAGAAATACACTTTTCACATCTATTAGATGAACATCCTAGTGATGTGTTGTGACTATAGCAAGAGCGAGTTAGATTAAGTTCATTTTGGAAACTGGGGTGAATGTCTTGATTTATTAAATTTTAGGTGCCTTCAAAAATACATTTTCTACCAACATGATTTGAACATGTCTATAGACCCATTTGCTATAAATTTTGTTTGATAGATCCACCTACATAGAACAAGTTTTCTTCCCTTAGGAAGTGGTACTTAATTCCAAGTGTTTTTCCTAAAAAAGGAACTATACTCTTCTTCCATAGTAGTGTCCCACTTAAAAGTGCCTGATGCCTCATGAAATCATTTTGAATCACAATAAGATGTAATGAACACATGTGAGCCATTCTATAAATATGAATAGGTTCACCTAGTGTCTTATGGATCTCCAACTCATAGGCCAACACTTTGCAGTATCTGTCTAGCCTAAAGAGGATCAATGTTTAGAGAGTCAAGAGGAGATTCCTTATCCTCTAAATATATTATGGGAGGAGGAGGAACTGATTCCTCATTTCTAATCTCATCATCAAAACTAGAAGAATAATATACATCATCAAAAATCTACTTAGGTAGATCTGAATCAATATAACTATCATCAAATCCCAGTGTGTCAAAGGAAGGGGAGAGGTGTCGAGTGTGGATTCCAAAGGACTCTCCTAAAAATAAACACTCCTCTTAATGAGAAACTCATGAGTGAAAAAATTAGTATGGAGAATCATGTATCCCTTAACACATTCAAGATATCCAATGAAGACACAAGGCTAACTTTGAGGTTTCATTGCCTTACATTTATTATTCAAACCTAAGGTCATAAAAAGAGATCCAAACACCTGAAAGTGATTCAATATAGGTTTATAACTGATCTAAGATTAAAAAAGAGTGACTGCATTCAATAATTTATGAGGAACTCATTTTTGGATATATAAGCACAGTTGATGGCCTCAACCCAATACTAAGGTGCAAGAGACTTTGAGTGTATCATACAATTAGACATTTACTTCAAGGACCTATTATTTCACTCTAAAAAACCATTCTACTAATGACTAAATAGAAATGTACGTTATATTTCAATCCCCTCTAAATTGAAAAATAATTCAAAATAGTTACTAACATACTCACCATAATTATTGATACACAAAAGATTAATGGCTTTACGTGAATATTTTTCTACAAGCACCTTGAAGTCCTGAATGATCAAACACTTTTGATTTTTCTTAAAAAATACATCCAAGTATTTCTTGAAAATTCATCGATGAAAGTAATTATGTATTTAGTCTTGTTTAATGAAGGTTTTGGAAATGGACTAATAATGTCACTATGGACAAGTTTTAAATTTGTTCATCTCTTTATGATTTTCCCTTGTTGTACTTCTCTTCAAGATGCTTATTAGGTATACAACCTTGACAAACTCCATCAAAAAACTTGACTTATGGTAACCCTAAAACCATGTCATGGAAAATAAGTTTCTTTAGGTAGCGATAGTTGAGATGGTCAAAATGCTCATGCCATAATTTACTCACCCCATTTGAATGAGTGAATATTACATTAGAGGGTTGATCAGGATAAAAATGTGAGAAAGTATACAATCATGATTGGTGATCTAATTTTCTAAATGCAACTATGGAGTGATTTTATACTTCCCCAATAACCACTAAATTATGTTTGAATTCAACTCTCTTACTTGAACCAATGCGAGTCATCTGATAAATAGATAGGAGATTGGTGGATAAAGAGGGAACATATAGAAAATCATGAAATGTCCCATCATTAAATTCAATATATCCTCTCCCACTAAATTTTTTAGAATTGTCATCACCCAATAAGATAGAAGACATAAAACAAGGATCCAAGGAATAAAACATGTCCTATGATGAGGACATGTGCTACAATGCACTAGAATTTATTACCCATATGGAAGGATAGATTACAATTATAACAAGTAATTTTCCCTAATATTTGATCTTTATATAATGTCTTTGGCCTTTGAATACTCCTATGTTGATGAAATATAATTAGTTGAATCATTTACACTGATATTATTTTTCTCAAGAATTTTCATTAGTTTGTCAATCTGCTTTTTCATATACTTGGTTTCATCATGCCCATATTTCTTTCAATAGGCAGATGTGAGTCACTATTTCTTAGGTTTCCCATCAAAAGAGGACTCTTTTGATGCTTTTGACTTAGCATTAGATTTATGACCCTTTCTTTGTTTTGGGTCCTTGTTATATTTTTTCTCCTTGCTACTATAAGCCTTCTATTTGTCATGACTCATAATTAAGGCATGTGATTTGGAGAAATTCATTGTTCCCATTTGAATAATATTTTCTTACTCCTAAGTCAAGTTAGTAGCTAATTCATCTAATTAAGATATGGTCCATGGGGCATACTTGGTGGCATAAAAGGTAGAAATGAATACATAATAGTTAGATCCCAATTTAGCAAGGATGGAAAGAATTAGTTCATCAACCTTTTTGTCAATGCCACATGGTTTCAATGATAACTTGAGTGATTTGAAATTTACGAAGAATTCTTATATCATATCAAAATCACTTAGACTCAAAATGATGAGCTCATTATCCAATTCATGACCCCTAATGATGTTTTCCTTCTCAAAGAGTTTTTCCAATGTGGTCCACACTTCATTACACATAGTTGTAAATTCAATATGAAATAAAAAGTTAGGAGACATAGACAAAGATAAAATATTGTAGGATTCATCACTTATGTTGTACCACTTCACCTTATCTACATTTGGTGTTAGTTATTTTTTTGTACCCATCATGATTTATTGTAAGCCTTTACTCTTCAAGAGTATTTATATTTTTAATTTCCACTCATGATAGTTGAATAGGGTAAGAGGTAGAATTGAACTCTGATCTATGGCACAAAAAGGAAGTGTGTGTTGAATACATGTGCTGAAAGATTATTATATGTACCCCCATTAATATACATAGATTCAATTTTATAAGGCATGATAATATCACCAATGAGTAGAGCTTAAAAGAATCATACTTTCAAAAACATGACTCTTGAAAAGGAGTTATCGACTGAAAGTTGTGGAAATTTGAATATTTCTTACTTGTAAAAAAATAATGATCTCCACCACTTTGCATAACTTTGAAAATGTTTAGGTTGATTTAATAATTGGTTGGGTGTTAAGGTTAATCCCAAACTAGTAGGAATCAAAATTTAATCCCCTTCCATGTGACTATACCATATGACCATTGCCAATGAATATTGTATAAATGCACTACATTAAATTTGATAGCTAGTTGGAAGTTATCATGTACTTGGTGTGGCACATGGATATTGAAGATAAAGGGTGGAAAAACACATGAGGGGGGCATGACTAACTAGATGGAACTGTATGTTGAAGTGATCAGGTGGATGAGTTCACATGTAGGGTGCATTGTGAGGATATGCTTATATATGGAGGGAAATTAAAGGGATAGAACATGTAAAAAAGGCATGAGTAATATGGAATCATGTGTAGTAGGGATGATCATGCATAAAATAGGCACTATATAGATGGGCTCACATGTAGAGGGAGTCACGAGGATAATCTTGGCATGATAGGTTAGTGTGGTGAGGCTCGCATCCACATGAATCATGGTGATGTAATGACATGACTCATGTTAGTGTGGATACTAAGGATGTACAGTCGTGAAAGAGTATAATTTTTTTAAGTGTTCAAAACTTTTTAGAGGCCATCGAACCAATGTTAAAAGGGTGAAATAACTAGCAAAGAAAATATCAGATATTAAAAAATATATATGGTTTACTTAAAAAACAATAAATACCCACTTCATATTTATAAAACCCATAAAAACACAAAAAGTGTTTTCTAGTTCAAGTACTAGGTAGTACATAATTTGTAGATTTCAAAAAATGCCTTCAAACCCTCCAAAAATGGTGAAACTTTGACTGTTGTGAAACTAGGTCATATTTACATCCAATCTTAGGGTTTTGACACCTTATATATCCAATGGTACCATATATATTTTATTTGGAGACCCAAAATATATAGACCTACACAAATTTTATAGAAATCCTACCAAACCCTTGAAATCTGAAGTCAATAAAAAATATTGAAACAAGCTAGAACGTTAGATCTCACAATAGGAACAATGTCATTCAACTACCAACAAAGCTTTGATACCATGTTGGAATGGGCCATAATTAAATATTATCTAGATATGATCAAATGTATGAAGAAACCCTATATGGAGTAGTAAAATCCAAAAAAATAACTCAAAAGGAAGAAGATTGTCTTTACAAATAAAAGTTGTATTAATAAGCATTAGCCAAAAAGTACATAGGTAGGTACATTATATAGGTGAAAGATATACATGTCCAAACATCCTCATGCATTTATGATTATCTTCCCTAATGACCTTTTTTAAACCTAAATAAGCTAACTAGATAGTGTAGGGAAAACCACATAGTGGTAAAAAACATACACTACCATTCGGTTATATCCCGAAGGATTCATTTCATCTTCTTACAAGTTTTCATTTACAACCATATGAAAAAATACATACATATAATATTATACATGACACAAAATATTATACATCACACAATTGTCACTCATACATACTTTGTGATTTTATATTTTCAAGTCTACTATCAAGTATATACTCTAAACCTTAAATTTCCTACGCAAAACTGGAAGATGGGAAAATAATGTGTCAAAGCTAAGCTAAGGATTATTTTGATAGTAGTGTATGAAATTTTGAAATCCATTATAATACCTTTTGTTCATACATAGTATGACCAATTTTTATAATAATAAACAAGGATTTTAATAACAAATAATATTTTCCTTCTCATATTTTTTGATAATAATCATCTTTTAGCTTCAAATAAAATGCGGTTCCCTACACAATTTTTAAAAACTTAAATTTTTTATCAAGTAACATAAATTAATTATTCTATGAAACCCTATCAACATGACCATGGAACATAAGGGAAAAAAATTATTTTATAACCCATGACAAACACTTCACAAAGTTATGAATTCAATTTTTTTTCTTCTGCTAATTATGGTCAATCTACTACATCACAAAGTGCATACTTGAGGTACACATGGTATTATTACATCCTTTAACTATGGTAAATTTACTACATCAGATCATAATATTTATAATTCAAAAATTTAAACTAATAGTAAGCTTTCATAGATAGTACCAAGTAGGTCATGGTGAGACCTAAAATGTTTTCTCTTAACTAATTACTAATGGTTATATGTGGTGACACTACCAATGCCAAGGGTGATTTACCAAAATTTTGGAAATTATTATGATTTTTTTTTTCACTTATATTTTGACCCTTTGAGGATATAGAAAAAATATCCTCATCTAAGTGGCACAATGGAAACACCTCTAGGCTTGTGGGTAACCTAAGGATGAGGTGAATCTCTATATAGGGCTAGCTCCCTTGATGTACTACTTTAGATCACAACTACACTTAAATTTGAGGGTGAAAAGGGAAAGAGATAACTGAAATAAAACTAACCTAATGGAGGTGATACACCAAATATATTGATGACTTCCAACCATATGCATGTTACACTTGAAATCAAGGGACAAACTAAACATACACTTCTCCAATCTTCATATTCTCACATTAATGTTACATTATGAGGTTATGGATGAATGTAAAAAGATATGAGGACTAGAAAAGAGGCATATGAGGGAAATAATGAATATTATAACTCACTAAATCCTTGAAATTTCCTATAACACTTCACATTCCTTGCAAGAAGAAGCTTTCCAACTACAAATAGATGATAGAATGAAACAATCATGCTAAGGAAACAAGGGTTATCACTTATGAAACATTCCAAATTAAGACACTAAAAATAGTCATTAAAGAGTTAAAAATCATTAATATTATTGATAATAAGATATAAAAATGAGTAGGGCTTTGCCATACTTAGGTGGAGCATATATTACAATGCCAAGATGGCTAGTTGTTATAGAACTTGAGAGAGGGAGGAGAAGAGATAAGTCCAAGGGTCACAAGGAAACTTATAAAGATGATTTAAGGAGATAATTGTTCATGTAAATAGGATATGGGATGAACCATGGAATTTTAGGAAGTTAAAATGTCAATCTAAGTCATAAACCTCATGAAAAGTGGCATGAAAGCTCCTTGACTAGCTAAAAAAACTGCCTTCATGATTGACCCTATTTGAAAACCTCATAACTGATTAAGACCAGGTATAATGATTGGGAAGAAGGGGAAGGTTATTATAAATTCATATCCATTAATTTTTTTCATTATTTGTCCCCTAGAAACATTTGGAAGTGAGCCATCATCATCTGTTATCAAGAAAATGCCTCTTCCATGCACCCTGCACACATTTCCTCAAAATTTGCATCAATTTCTCATGAAAATACATGTGAAGAAGTGGATGAAAATTTTAAATACCATACATGGACTTATAATCATTATGATCGCCTTAAAATCACTTTCCCTTAGAGCTTTCACACTTCTCACTAGATCATCCAATATGCCAGTTTTGACTAGTTGAGATGAGAGCTCCTATTGAGGTAAATAGGAGTTTTTAAAAGGAATTAAATTAATATGGGGAGTTATAAAAAGTATTAATATTTCTCCCAAATTTATTTTCATCTTCAGAATCCTCCTAAAAAATGCACAACACAAAAAATGGTAAAAAATAACCTATTTATGCATGCCTATATAGATTCCATACAACCAAAAAGAATGGGAGGAATCCTGATTGAGTCTTATGAAACTTAAAATATTTTTCATGGTCGAAATATTCAATTAGAATTCATATCTAGATTCATTTATTTAGACTAGTCCTTGTAAAGGTTTTGGAGGGTTTTAGGCATGTTTGAGCTCTTAAGGTTTGTTCATAAAATTCTAAGTTTGGAGTTGAAGAAAAATATCACAAGAGTTATCTTGAAGGACCATATTAACATATCCAAATTAATTGAACATCCATGCATATCCTCCAAAAATATATGAGCATTTGAACATCTTCTATCAATCTTTTTTCCTCCTTTCTTATATGCCCAAATTGGTTTTTGAGCCAAAAATGTCTTTCTTTGATTTTATTTGCACCCTAAAAGCTTTAAGACATTTAAATTCACCCTAAAAACATGTAAAAATTATTTTTAATTCACATATCATGATATAATGGTGAATGAATCCCCCCATTTGGTCTTGGTCTAAACCTTGTTCCATAGTCGTGCCTGTAACTTTTATGTTTTAGATCATCATATTTGATTTAATTTAATTAAATATGATTATAAACATATATAATTACCCCATATACATGTTAAAATAGGGTTTAAATCACTCCTAGGGCTATAAGTGAAATTGACATATTATTTGGGCTCTAGGCCAAAACATGCTTAGTAGGGTTGACTGCAGACTTAGAACTTTAGATCTATTAGTTTAGTTTAATTCCTATGTGCCTAGTCTCCCATGTTTTATTTGATGTAATTAAACATATAAAATATTTATATAATTCCCGCTCATATCTTTGCCTCCCCTTATCACCCTTCTTCCCCAAACTGATAGTGTATGCATGAGGGAAGTTACCCCCTATCTGAGATAAAATAGGGGGTACTTACCATATTTTATTAGAAAATTTGGAGATTTTATGGGATTATATAGGTGAAAAGGATCCTATACACAAAAATTTATCCTCTGGTCTTTCCATTTGACCCCTCAAACTTGTAAAAAACAAAGACATACTCCTTCAAAGGTAGACTATGTGTAAGCTTTTGACTATTTCCTCATGTGGACTATGTGACTATATGTTTTATACATTTCCATGTTATATATCCATTTTATAAAATTATTATTATGATGGCATGGTAGTTATATGGTGTTTACAATCTCCATTCAACACCTTGACCTCTCAACCACCCTCTATACTCTTGGATTTACAAGATTGGGTTTCTTATTCTTGATTGTGTTTTCCTATGTTCTTACCAATATATGGTCACCATGGATTAATTTTAAGATTCAAAAGATTGATAAAATGATACAAACCCTATATAGTATCCTAGTGTCATAATTTTTTAAACTCTCCCTTTGAACCCTTCACATCTCATTGTCACCACATTCATAATTGACTATGTTTTGCTCCAAGGCTTGTGCCTGTAGGTGGTTAAATAAGGATTAAGTTTAAAAATAGTATATGTAATTTTTGAATATTAATAATATATTTTTAATTTATTATACCTATTCAATCATTCTTAGATCAAATCAAACACCAAGGAACTATTTATCTATAATTCACTATCAACATAGTTAACCCCTGGTTGTAAGTGTATACAGAGTGTTTAAAAGATTTATAAGTTTGTTTCATACATTTAAAAACTTAATAAGTTCATCATGGATCTATTTAAGGTAATAATAATCCATTTATCATGTTATTTTCACTTATTCTCTTTCTATGCACTTTGGATTTACCAAATTGAGCCTTCTCTGCTAGACTGTGACACCCCTGCCTTAACTCCTGCATGTAGGTGACCATTTTCTCATTTGAAACTAGTCGTGATATTTGAGGATTTATCTTGACACCCCATCATGTCAAAAAATAATTTTTTTTACTTCCACTCACCTTGGATTACATTAAACATCATCAAAACATCAAGTTAGCTCACTGTCTGTACTGTTTGTTGTAGGTGCATGTTTCCATGGCTTGTGTATGGATTGAAGGTGCATATGAGGGTCTAGAAAATATTAGATGAGTAATTTTAAAGATAAATTAGGTAAAATATGATGATTATACCTTTTTAAATCATTTACATATTTTATCAAGGTCAAAAAATATAACTTTTGGATGGAGATACTCACTTTTAAAATCGTGCCTGTAGATAATACTGACTATTTTTAGTGTCTCTTAGGAAAATTTGGACCTTCAAGAAACTAATATCTATTCATCCAACCTTAAAACCTTTAAAATTACTTTTTAATTCTATATAATATAATTATTTATCATCAAAATGATTAAAATGTCTTTGTAACCTTGCTATGAGGTATCAATAAAACCCTAAGGATCAATGTTTTGCCATTTTAGAGAAAATGGGTTTGAAATAGTCATTTGGATTTTTTGAGCATGGTTTGTAACCTATATATTGATCATTCACTCCTAAAATAGGACTGAAATTATTTAAATAACATGATAGGTCATCAAATATTCTTTACACCAATGTCATGTTCTTTGTAGAGGTGGTTTTATATCTCTACTAGTACCCCTGTAGGAACATATCCCATATACAGGCAGTAAATGCAAACCTAGGCAGTTTGCAAGGTGTAAGTGATCCAATGGAGTTTTATATTTTCAATAGTTTCAAAATAATTTCACTAATATAAAATATCTTTCTTAGATTATACACTTCCATTTTAATATGATTGGTTTCTATGAGGACCTTGCAGGTGTATGTTAATGGCAGAATTGGGTGAAAGTGTAGGCTGTCACAATCATATTCTAACAAGTGAAATATTATTTAATTGATACTATCATTATAATGTTTTAAAAATTTAATTACCTCGAACCAAATCCATAGATGTATCTCAAAGCTTTGCACACTTCCCATGGTTGACTGATATGATAGTTATGGTTGTAAACTGATTGTATACTAGCTATGACTACACCCTCATAGAGAATTTGCTTAGAGAATGAGACCAAGGAAGTAAAGAGAATAAAATAAAATTGAAACATGGAAAATGACATATTAAAATTCTCTATAATTTTTAACAAGTCATGAAACTCTTGAACATGGTGAAAGACTACCTATTGCATCAAAAGTGCCTCTTCTTGTAACCTAAGCTACTTTTCTCATCCAAACATCATGAAAATTGAAAAAAATAATGGATATAATTCTATTAATAATCCAATATCATCTAAAACCAATGTCACCAACTACTTCATATGAACTTTCCCAAAATAGATCAAAACCCATAGGGTGCATGAAATAGTAGGCAAAAAGTACATTCAACTTCATTAGGATGGTTCATGAAGCACATGCCACCATTATTCAAAATAATTATATGTAAATTAATGTATTTGAGTTTAATTTATCCTCCCAAAATAATTTTACATGAAACATATTCAACTATCTATACTGAGCAAAATCTCGAAGGTCACTTTTGCATGTCTAGAAAAGCAAAGATAGAGTAGAATGATTTTGAGCCAAAAATGACACTTCTAGATCAAAAAAAAATTGGTATGAGTGTGGGGAATATTAAGTTACATTCCATGATCCTTTCCCACATGGCACACTTTCCAAGGAGCCATATAAATGCCAAACTTCTTTTCCCCAAGAAAACTACCCCTTTTTTGAGGAACCTACCACTTTTTAGTTACCAAAAGTTGATTAAGACTTCCTAGGACACGTCACATGAAATCACCTTTTTACACCTTCAAACTTCCCAAAAAATCCATACAAGCTATTAAATGCACCTTTTTAAACCTTAAAATGACTAAAAGGACTAAAATAACTAATAACCAAGGCTAGTACAACATACATGACATTGATTAACCTATAAAACATAAATATG